>JWHW01032676.1:188489-219125 GCA_000931545.1 Papilio glaucus | reverse complement strand
TATGTTTTATTTGATTCCACGCGGACGAAGTCGCGGGCAACAGCTAGTTTGATATAAAATATAGAACCAGTAACGGTTTAGTAGTAATAATAAGTAATAATTAAGACATTTTGTAATTTAGCCTAATTAAAGTTCTTGTGAAGTGACTTCCCCTATTGCATACACAAAAGTTGCATTGTTTTTCTTAATAGTTGGCCCTCTTCCTATTTTATTATTCTTGTAAGAAAAGGATGGGAATAGGATTAAAAGGGGAAGTAGATAGGAAAAACTTTGTCTGTTTATCCCCTACTCTGTCCATTAACGGTAGTCTGCAAGTCATTAACCTGTAGCAGATGCCTATAGGTAATGGTCACTTAATATCAGGTGGACCCGCTAGCTCGTTAGCCATCTCCGTCTAAAAAATAGTTTACTAACTACACTTTTGCACTCGTATGTCCTTTTCATAGTGTAAATTATACGATATGTGCACTCAACTACTTTTAAAAACTACCCCTTCTATAACTATAATATCAGTTAGTTGGTGTCTATTAATACTCTGTGTTATATATCATTACATTATATTTTTCCTTACCCACTTTGGTAAGGAAAATCTAAGCGTTACGTGCAACTATCATGGTACAGTCGCCTTGGAGTACGCAGAAAGTGGAATAAGGTAATGCCATGTTCACCTACTGCATACATTCATGAACGTGTCTTGATTTCTACCATAGCCAACTAGAGGATCTGACTCAGTGAATAGTTTTCTTTACCTGATTGAGTCACTCTGTGAATAAATAGAGATGTATGCCACATCATTTATTGTAGCAAATATGAGCTTTTTTAAATAAAACAAATTTAAATATTCTATCTATAATTTTTCTGATCTTCTAGCTCGGCTACATCTCTCTCGCTTCTTCTACATTCATACGCATACATGCACATCGGGTACTTAATACCGTCTTTCTTTCGCCCAAAATACTGGGCCTAGAGACTTGAAATTTTGCACAGAGATTTCTGTTATTACTTATTCGTGCACTATACAATGATTCTTCTAAATTCATCCTATAAAGGTCTAAAATAGGGGATGGAAGTTTTTATACAGGAATTAGCCGCGCGACTCTGGAGCAGGTCGTTACTTTACATTTATAAGAGGAAGGAGTGTCTCAGATCAAGCAGAAATTACAATTTTTAAATATTACTTCAAACGCGCCGTTTTTCATTAACTACTCTCAGTCTCAATACTAAATTCCGAATACTTCCCCTACCTATTGAAAAAAAGGGGACACATTGTCGGGTAAAGTGGGGTCCCCTAATGACAACCGGGTAAACGGGAACGGAGTCAGATAAAAAATTTAGTGTGTTGTGAAAATTATTTTTTTCGTAAATACAATAAGAATAACAGGTATCGTAAGATTTATATAGATACGGCATACATTTACACGCCTAATACGGTTTGAATTCTATACCTTATTGGCATAAGTAGGACTTAAATATTATGTAATTAATTAAGGGAACGTACCCAAACTACGTGACCCATTTTTTACCCCTCTTCAACCCTCGATGTACAACCATATATGCCAGGTCGCTAGACTTTACGTAATAATTCATAAATATGTTTTTAGATCATTTTTTGGAAACAGAAAATAAAAATAGCTTGTTTCATATTTTGCAGAATAAATACGGCGTGAGTTTAAAAAGGGCTAAACGCTGCGCGGTATAATTGAGTATGGCTAAAAAACACGACATTTTCGTTGAGGATATTAACTACGTGACGAAAACCTAAACCAAACCCCTGTAAGTATGGTACTTTAAAGACCCCCCTGAACGAGTCATGCAGTATGCGTACGTTCTCTAAAACCTTTTATTTTCTCATTTATATAAATCTATACTAATATATGTACAGATATCTTTCAATGTGATTCTTACTATTTTGTAAATGTCCGATGCCTTAAAAATTTACACTTGTATTTTACAATGTCAGGTACACAAAAAATAATATAAAAACCCATCTAGTATAACATTGCTTGGAAGTTTTTTTTGAGATTTTAAACTAATATTTGAATAACAAGTCTTGAGTGTGACAATCTTTATTGAAAATACAGGATATCGATGACAATAACAACGACACGTAATTAGGACTAATTTATATGACAAGAGACACGTAACGAGGACTATTGTCTGCAATAAGGTTCCATTTCGCAACACAAGAGAGCGCGATATCGCAACAAAGATCGTGACGTCGCTCCCCCCTATCCACCACATTAACGACAACCGGTATTCCGAATTGCAACCACACACCGTACACGGTCCCCCAGATGGTCGATCTACGTAACAAACTCGAGGCTCGTCCTTCAAAACTGAGACCATCGGTCTGTTATCGTTGTTAATGATAGTTTGACAATATGACGATGTTCTTCATTGTCTATCGTTTTTTTAATCAAAATAACTTGCATTGTCTTTTTCCCGGGCTTTTTTGTTACAACTTCCTAACTACACGTAGTCCCCCGTACGTATGGCACATATGAGGTATGCGAAAACGACATTCGCAAGCCGCAGTGAATATATTAATTCTCAATTTTGTTACATGCACATGTGATATTAAACCGTGTCAAGTTGTGATCGGATCATTGAAGAGATAAGAAAAATTAGTCAAGATCATTAATAACAATTATAAAATAAATTTGAGTAAATTGACCAAAGCATTTGAATGTAAACATTGGATGTTAACGTCAAGTGTTAAGTCATAATTTTTCTTGATAGTACTTCTTATACAATTGTAGTATAGAATATATGGATAAGCTAGTATTTTTATACTATATGTTTTAACCCTAACACATGTTGTAATTCCAACATTTTTTCCCACCCGTTACACTGTACGCAGTAAATCTACCTACTCCACCCGCCCAGCGGGATCCGTTCCAAAAAAGACCCCACATTTCACCGGGCGAAAGGGGAGGGTCCGGGACCCACATTAAATAGGACAGCCGACTCCTTTTTTAGGACAGGCAACGTTGTATAAGCTATGGTTTTTCTCTTTACTACAGATATGTATGCTTGAATTGTATCATGTTGTGACGCGATAGTTTTTAACCAAGCTTAGGGAAAGCTATATTAAGGACAATGATAAATTTAACGCAATGTGAGCCTTTAATTTTTTGTCCGGAAGAATCCGAAATACGGATGTTGATATTGCGTAACTGGAATCGAACTGTCGACCGTCGGATCGTAAGACGAATGATTACTCGCTGTATTATTTATTACCGCTTCTAAAGTGATTATTTATCAAGATTCAAATTTTGATGCATTCCTGTTTTCGTATGTGATTGTAATTTTTTTTAATACGTATTTCGAGGAGAATGTTAAACTTAGAAATGTATAAAAAGATTGTTACAAGGTACGTCACTCAGGTCGGCCAGAGTTGTGTACTGAACGCAGGCCTCCGTTGTACCTTTCGGGGGGTGATTGACGTAATTGGCGCTTAGCAGGCTCAACGCTATTGCGTTGCCGTAGCATAATAGCTAACTCATAAGGAGTTACCCTGCCTCCTGGTCTAATTATAGCACAGCCGTTGCACACCGCCCACGTGAGATTCTCCTACGGATTCCCTGACGTTACAACACGTCTGGGTGTTGTTATTCTTCATATTAATTTCTTTGTTTCTATACAGATAGAATAGGTAGTAATGTAAGCACAAATCTATATTTGAAATCTCGAAGTTTCTATCTATCATGTTTTAAAAATAAAAAAATCTAAGCTCGCATATTGTTTTTTTTTTTATTGAAACAACAAGGCCCATTTAATTAAGGCCCAAGAAAATAACACAATATTTCATGTTAACAAAAGTAAAATATTATCATACTGATTGGTTGGGAAAATGTGACGTGAGCAAAACTATCCATAAATACGGTATGTTCATTACTCGGCCTAGTACACCGAACACCGGCCAGAATTCACCTTGTCCCTCCCCCTTTACGTGCAGTTTGTGCCACCTCAACCCCTTCACTGATCCTTCTCCTATCCCCCCTCCTGCCACCTTAACTATGTATTCGCAGTACGTTTCATATAGCTATACGATCCCCCACAACCCAATCCCTAAAGTACGCATGTTTCCCGTCCGAAGAAGATAAGAATATATCTCGATTATTAAAAGAGTTTAAAGTTTCTTTTGTTTGTGATGTTCGGTGATTACTAAATTTTGAAGGTTTTTGTCTGGCGTCGCATCTATAGATTTTTTATGGAAGAAGGTGTGTAAATGAGCAAGCAACCTGATGTTAAATGATGTCTAACCATAGGCCTTTGCTGCAGACGAATCGCAGATGCGTTGTCTTAATGGACAGAAGAGGTGATAAGTAGGAAAAAGTATCCTTGTCGCCTTTCATCCCCTGCCCGTCCAATCCTCTTCTCCTATCCATCCTATCCTTATTAGGAAATGATGAATGGAGAAGAGGACTGAAATTAGGCCTCCGTCACCGTAATCATCAGAGGAAATGCAGATGCATATTTCTATTTCACGCCTGTCTTCTGTGAGGTCGTGGTATTTCACCGGTCGTGTCGGCCCATTCGTGCAATAGATGTTGTTATTGCGGGCTCTACCACTAAAATATGTCAAATTGTCAGATGTATAATGTAACTTTTGAAAAAAATATAACAAAATAGTATAGTTAACTCACCTAACCCGCACTCGGAGCAAACTTTGTTCTTCTTCATGTGCGTTTTGCTGTGCACCTTCAGGTGGTCGCGGCGCTTGTACCTCTTGTTGCAGATGGTACACACGTGGGGTCTCATCTTCAGGTAAACGCTGTCCATGATCACGGGGACAGGTCTGATAGGTTGATCTTCTACGTCCTCCACGCTATCAGGCATCTATAAGGGTTTTGATGATTATTATTTTGAAATTAAGGTATTGGTTTACTAGAATTTTTTTTCGCGATTAAAATAATAGAGGGAAATAGAAATATTAGAGGGGGGGATATGTATTGCGATAACTCTCGAGACTACTAAACTTACAATAACGCAATATTGAAATTCAGTCGGTCATAACTAGCTAGAATAGGTAGCATTTATAATGAGAAAGGTCCTTTATACATAAGCAGATAAACTTAAGTATATGATTACAATGTACATAAACTCTCATCTCTCGTACAGTAAATGCGAGAGGCAAAATGTAAGCGCCTTCGGCCGGCTTAACCGAGTCGTGGGCGTCGGCCCTTCCTGACCCTCCCTTCCCCCACGGGATGAGTCACGTAAGTCCCCTTCGGGTTTTACCTCTTAGTTTTTTTTATTAAACTATGTTATAAAGCTGCCAGGTAAATCAGTTTCTAAAAGTTGGTGCCATCGTCTTTTTAAGTAAAACCGGTACAAACTTAATGATATCTGATATTTAATAAAGTATGAATTTTTAGAAATATTGCATTTTTATACACTTTTTTTAATATCATAAGGGGGCAAACGAGCAGCGAGTCTCCTGATATATAAGTGGTCACCGACGCCCATGAACATCCGCAACTCCAGAGGGATTACAGATGCGTCACAACGTTCAGTTTTACTGCTGACGAAACCATGACAACAAACAGTAGGTATACCGTCTACCGGAGATATATCTAATCGTATACTGTCTACGGGATAATCATTATTCGCTTTTAACTTCTTTTATAACAATTACGACCGGTGATGAGATTATCAAACTCAGTGCGAGCTATGTTACATAAACCATGAGGCTACGAGTTTCCACTGGCGTAAAATTGTGTATCGCAACAAGCTACCTCTCTATCTTTCTCTTTGAAAAAAACTGAGATGACAATATGTTTTATGTGAATATTTTCGGCAGTGTTAACTCACGGTTAGATGTTCAATGTCGAAAAAACAACAATGGCTCTAACAAAAGAGCGCAGCTAAATATAATTCATCACAGCTAAATGTAAGTTCATAAACCTTAGGATTTTAAAGATATACCACAGAAAATTACACCAATTGCCACTCTAAACTACTCTAAGTTTATCGCGTTTTTTAACAATTATGTTTCCCATAGTTCGAGAACTCTACTGCATTCGTGGTCACGGGGGGACTGAGGTGTTTGACATCCCACCGTCATAGTTGTTGGCGAGGTACCCGTTATTATTATTTTTGCTCAGATGGTTGAAAAAGACCATGTGCTGTAAAATACTAGAAACGTCGGGAACATAAATGTTAAAAATGAAGGCGATAAAATCCGTAAAATTTTAATCTATTCTGACTTTCATAAGTCGGTAAGTCGCATTCACAAATTAACCTAGTACGTTTATTTATTACACTGTTTTTTTCTGTTCGAGCTTGTTAAAACTGCGATTCGAAAAGAATATAAAATCCCCCCTTCCTTAACGATACAGCACCAGTTCGTAAGCACTTAATAGCTTTAGAAAGGCCTCGGAGATCGTCGTCTCTGTCACTCACAATGGCCGTCACCATATGACATTTGTCGCTGTGTGAGACAGAAACTATGTTCCACAAATACGAAGCTAAGCCGGGGTAACATGATCTCTTTTTATTCCTCGATGAATATTCACGGTCCGGTAACATTTTTTAACAAATGTAAGTAAAAGAACAAAAAAACGGAGGCGATGCAAATTATCATTTCAAGCGAAGGCTGATGCCTTAACAGTGCGTATAAAATGGCTAAACTAAGCATGGCTGAAATGAATAAACATAGTATGTAATTCCTGTTTGGATCTATAAGCATTCATTATGAGTTAAGAAGGAAACATGGAAGACATGTTGATAGATAATGGGTAAGCAGTTGTTTGTTTGCTTTCTACTAATATCGATTAAACTGCAAGGCTAATTTTTTTTTTTCGAATACCTAAATCACCATTAAACACTATTTTTAACAAATAACGGACAAAGAATATTATTTCAATTGTGTATTGATTACTTTAATTACCTCCATCTTGATCTCTGTCTCGCCAACGCTCCCCGAGATGCTGGTGATGATCGGGCTGAGGTACTCGTCGTCCACCTCCTGTTTGATGACGACTCCGTCGCGCTCCGCCATCTGCTCCAGCATATCGCCCAGGAAGTGCTTGTTGTGCGTCAGTATGTGCTTCTGCAGGTGATCCTTGCGATAGAACGCTGTCACAATGAAAATACAATGATTGCAGTTGAATTTCGAATTAAAGGTGCTGTAACTTTTACACGTATTAAAGTTGTTACAGCGTCTCTAGACGATACTGGTTACATACGACTAAAGGCATTTTCTCAGTAAGAGTTTCTTAACAAGGTAACAGCATTCGCAGTTGTTGCACAAAAGGGCCGGTTGAGCCTGTTGGACCGGAAAAGTACCGCGACCTACCTCATAAGGCAACGACACCGGTAGCGCAGATCCTACCCCCTGTCTTCCTTGTCATTTCCTTTTAGGAGAAGGGAGCAGGAGCACGAACGCTGACAGCTTACTTGATTGTTGCGGATGGTGATGGGCAGCCATGATCACCTAACAGGTGATCTTGGCTGTCCATCACCATCTGCTTGCTCGTTTGTTCTTCCATAATAGCGCAACCAAAGATTTTATTTATCTCCAGATGGATATTCCGTGACCCAAAAGTGAAGCCACATTAATTCGCAATAGGCGACTTCATAAAACCAGGGCCTGTCATTTGTTTTCCGCAACACGAATACAAAATCGATTGCTATGAAATAGTATTAAAAGTATACCTCAAAAAAAGATAAGTACGAACTATGATGTCTTCGAGTTTCACAAGTAAGTTATTAATTTTATTATGTACCCTGAATATTTTATACTAAATATAAAATTTTAACAATAAGATGCGACGCCATAACATTTTAAGTGTTGTCAACTATATTACAAAATTATAATTTACCCAAAAAATAATATTAAATGAAAAAGACGTTAGATTAGAAAAATGTTGCCAACTTTGTTTTGTATTTTTTTCAATATTTTTGTATTTTTACAAGCACCGTCCGAATAGTCGAAGTCGAATTAGTTTTATTTTAATCTGTTAACCATATTCCCCACGTTGGGGTATCGCCGATACGCTGGTAGACATTCGCGGCAAAACTCGAGCTTCATTTTTGTATGTTGAATTTGTATGGAACACGCTATCTGGAGGTATATAAATCTATGAGCCCAGCGTGAAAGATTGTCCTCTCTGTCTTTACCGATTAGACAGCTTTCCATAGCTTATATATTATATTAAATATAAAAAGTGGGACTTACTCTTTTCGCACACTTCACACTCGAGCGGTTTGCCGCCATCGTGTATGGCAAGGTGTATGTTGAGGTGCTCCTTGCGCTTGAACGCCTTGCCGCACACGGGGCACTGGTGCGGCCGCAGCTCCCGGTGCTCCTGCGTGTGCCGCTCCAGGTGCTCTTTGCGTTTCAACCTGGACAATGATTGCTGTGATTACTACAGTTCATTAGATTCAGGGTCAGTTTGAAATATCATATTTTATTCTTCCATTGGTAGTATTTTTTGTTAGATTTGTTGGATCAAATCAGTTTGATGTTTAGTAAAGAAAAACCCAAATACTTTTAACCTGTCTTACGTGAAGCACTGAGTGCCTGGCTATCCAAAATACATACGTCCAGTATTATCGGCGAGACACTAAATGTGCCGTATTTATCAACTTATGTGGATATAAATTACTTAGATAGCTAAATCTATCAAAATATTCCGAAAAGGAAGCTTCGCATTTTGTTAATCTAAATCATAGTGACAAATGTCGTAGGATGTCGTCAAACAGACGGAAATAAAAACCATAATATTATAAACTTCTGTTTTATCTGTTGTCGTGCTGTTTTTTTTTAAATATGAATTTTCAAGAGTGACAGACATAAACTTCCGATCCGACTGTCTAATAGTATGGTTGGCCTTTTAAGCTAAGAATAGAATAGAGCTACCCCTTTGGCTCGATTTATTTATCTATACCCCATCTACGAAGCAAACCCCTCGAAACCGCGGTTTACAGAAATTGCACGCGGTAGAAATCCCGAGGTAAGTATACGTGAGGAATTTATACATAGTTATACATCAAAATATGTTTGTATATATATCCATTTAACGTGAAAGCAGGCCTTCTATTTAAATATTCATCAGTAGCTCAATGTTTATTTATAAAACTAATATTTTTTCGATATAAACTGAGAAATACTGCACGATATAAATATATCAAGTGCCAAATCATAATTATGTGGCCACCGATTATTTCCTTTACATCTTTCCCGAAAGGGAATTAGAAAAAAAGGGAAAAAACATGAGCCTAGAACTCTAATAAACGGTAGACGTAAAGTGAAACATACAATGTTGAAAACCATAATTTGACCAACTTTCCGAGTGGAATTTGAAGAGACAAATATGTATAAATTGGAAGCACTAACGCTGAGACTGACGGTCGGACAGAGATAGCGGATTTTGCGTAGACACCTAGCTTCTTTCATACCGCGTATTATATACACTACTACGCATAAATATATAGGTACTTGTTGTTTTTTAATATGACCAATGTATATAAAAAAACATATAAACAAACATGCCTTTTTATATACTTTTTACTACATTTACTTACTGAGAGCCTTTGTAACTTAAGATCGGAGATAAGAACCGAAGATAGCGATTGCCATCTGTATCTACCCAGTAACTTTAAAAGACGTCTTATAATAAATATTATTAATAACTGGATAATGGTTCAGATTAAACATGTCTTCCACGTCATAATCCTTTATCTGTAATAAGGTGAATTTGTCAGAAGTGAAGGCTTTACCGTTAGTATAGTATTTAAGTTGCATGTATGTAGGTATAAAAACTCCGATAACCGTTGTAGAAGAAAGGTAGGCGAGTGCCTAGCGCAGTGTAGGCCGGCCCCCCACTAGATGGTGCGATGACCTGCCTTATGTGGGGAGTGGATGGATGAAGGTTGCTCTGCAGCGCGCTCTGTGGCTCTTTATGGGCGAAGGAGAGGGGGGTATTCAACAAAGCACGTCAATTTTGTTTTTTATATAGTATCAAATTGTAAGTTCGAGGTTACCTAATATTGAAATGCGCGAATTTATTTACTTTAAAATTATTTACGTTGAATAAGAAAACGTTTAAATATAACCTCCTCCTTTTTGATGTTGGTTAAAAAGTATTAATAATGAAAATAATGCCAACTTGACCTTTCAGAATAAAATAAACAACAACGAATACTAATTATTACATATTTAAACAAAAAATATAGGAAGTTTTCAACGAAAACAAACAAAAGAAAAGGATATATAAAAACCTACATCTAAACCTATTATTTATTTATTTATTTGGTCTATCAGCAGTTATTGTATATATCACAAAACAATTATTATACACATCATCGACAAACATAATTGACGACTTATCCCCCCAAATCAAGGAATCCATATCAATACAAATAGATTAAAAATGCATGAACAAATATACACAATACAAAAAAACTAAATAAATGATAAAGAGAAAAACCAAAAAAACCTAGTTTGACTAAACACTATACAAACATTGCTGAACGTACAAACATTACGGTCCTAGTTTTTTGGCTAACCGATATTTATAGGGCAAAATGGTCTTTGGGTAATATTGGATAAGCAAGCAAATATATAAATCATGCTAACATATACATGGCGATCGCTCCCTGAGTATCTTCACACTGTCGTTACGGTTCTCACAGCACACCAATTACCACGGAACTTTTATATAGTCTTATCACTCATAACACGGTATTAAACAGTACAGAGTACAAGCTGTCGCCAGACGACCGCACGAGACGCGAGTCGAGCACAACTGCCGCAAACGAGACGTAAGTAACTATTCCATGTGAAATCTTCTAAATATGCTAGCGAATGTAATGAACAAACAAACTGAACATCGACATGATTTTTAACATTCAATTTTGAAGCACGAAGAGTAGGCTGAGTTTCTTTGAATAGGAAATATTCACATCCTAATTAATATTATAAATACGAATGTGACTTTGTTACGAGTTAAATCCTTAACAGTTCAACTGATCATCATTGAATTTTGCACACACAGTGTCAGAAGTGACACGCGGTACTTTAATTTTATCCCGACAATAAAACTGTTACTGAGGTACATGAAATCTGCAGTCTGACGTCTCAATGTCAAAAGGTACTTTACTCTCATTTCCCATTTGGCGCGTTCCTGGCACACCGCTCTCGCTTCTTTTACATGCTTAAATCTACGCATTTGTGTTCGTCGGGTACGGATACTCCTTATATCGCCATTCTTTAGTAATGTCACTAATCTGATCGCGCCAGTCACTTTTGCAATATAAATTTGTTACGTTACTCTCTATTCATTCATGCCCGAAACACCAAAGCATATCTGTCTCAATTCTATTCACATCATCCACTTTAAAGCTACACTTTTTTCTTAGAACGCTATTTTTTACTATTACAAACATGCTTTTCTGCCAAACCCAGCTCTCTCTTCCATACATTTAAGTGGGGACTAGTACAGCATTGTAAATTACCAGACGAACCTTCATAGGCACATGCTGACTCCTCACTATTTTACCTTGCTTAGTTTGGGATTTCATTTTATTGATCAGAGGATCCTAAACCCAGGCATTTTCTCTGTTGAAATTAAACTTAAGTTATTAACTCTGGGGAATACTTCAGTTCATTTGATGGTAATTAACGACATGACAGGACAGCTATTCATGGACATCCGTTACTGGATGGCTTGCAGATGTGTTGACACTTGACACCCTTTAAGTAGGACGGTGGAGGAAGTAGATAAGAAAAAACAGTGAAGGGATGAGGGAGGGAACCCAGCTCTACAGCACTTATCAGACTAAATGCCGAAGTATAAAAAACTTCTACTTCACACCGGTAATACTTTGTAACTCGAACGTAAATTTATTTCCTTATTTCGGCTATCCGTGAAACAGCTCTAACGATTTGGATGAAATATTGTATTTAGATAGGGTTCTTATTTTTAAATTTAACTATATAGGTGTGTTATTCGTAAAACCGAGAATTCTCACAAACATAAAACTATTTTTAGAGCGCCATCTCTCATCGTTATCAATGGATGATAAATCGGTGGACAATACCAAATCTTACGGCATAACGCTAGATGTCATTTTTCGATTTCTAAATATCTTCCGAAAAACACGATGTTACGATAACAGAAGACAACGCAGAGCGAAGCTCGGTCCACAGCTAGTATAGTACGTAATGCGGCAAAATGCGTGACAGATTATGGGGGCAACGTAGGTCACTAATACATACATACAACTGCTTGATATTTTTGGCTGGTGTCGCCTAGCAATGCTGCGTCTGTCCCTAGGATAATAGGTTAAGTATTATCTCTTTTCTTAGGAAAATCTCATGTAGCGACAGTCACTTAGCAACAGGTGAGCCGGTTGCTCATTTGCCTTCTTATACGATGTAAAAATTATATCTTCTAAGTCGAAATTTAAGCAAGTATTTCTTTATCCCATAACTAGTGACCAGCCCTTTGTATGGGTTTTATTTTCTAAAGCCATAAAAACACGAGTGTGTTCAAATAATTCTGCCAAAGGAAAAATATTTCTCCATACAAACATTCATAAATGACTTAGTTTTAATTAAGTAGGGCTAAGACCTTTTATAGTGCTCGCCTACATAATAACGGGAATCGCTGTACAAAATTTCAAGGTAAGATCTTTGGGCTGTTCGTTGATGTAACAGCCAGTCAGTTTATTTTTTATATAAAGTATATACATAGATGTTGGTCAGTCTTCATAACCTAAAAATTCCCTTAGGTATCGAGATTCCAGAACATAGTGTCAATAGATCGCATTAACAGTCGGCTTAACGTCCGTTCGAAAAGCTTACTTCTAGGTCTAGTAACAGTGGATTTCTTAAAGTTAATGACTTTAAGAATGAATGAATGAGTGAACGAAACATCTTACCCCGTACCGCAGATGCCGCACAAATATCTATACTCGTTGGTGTGCTGGCAGAGGTGAAGTTCCAGTTTCTCCTTATCGTAGTACTCGGCTGGACATTCTACGCAACTGTAACGGACCGCGCCGTTTTTGTCGCGGATTATCTGCGCCAATTTGGTCCTTGCCATAAGATTGCGGTTAAGGATTTCCTCCACCGATCTCATACCTGCAAGATTAAGTAAGTAAAGAATTCTAAGAGTAACTTATATGTATCGCTATCCTTTTCTAATATGGAAAGGATAGGAAGGGGACGAGAATTTAACAGGGGATAGGTTGGATAAGAAATATGGTTTTTTGTACATCCCCCCCCCTTCATCTACCCATTAAAGGTAGGCAACGCATCTGCTCAACTCATTAGCTCGTTGCAGATGCCTATAAACCGTTTGCTCGCTTGCTACCATCTGTTCACATCGTTATAAAAATGGGTAATATGTTGGGTGAAATTATACAAATTGCTATCTCTGTCTATCCTAAAGAGTTAATAGACGTGTGAGATTATTGTTAATTTCGACGAACATCGTCAATCTATTGCACAAAATATGCTAAAGGAAAAGAGTTTAACAGCGGAAGTTTTCCCGCCAAGATTTTGGATGGACCTTTTATATATTTAAAAACTTTGTTTTGAAAAGAGTTCTAGGTGTTTACATGCAATAAATCAGTAAAACATACAAAACACGTACAAGAACACAAAAAAAATCTTTATGTAACATAAACTGAACTTGAGTTTGCTTTCGGCTGCTGAGATTGCACGATTGGGAGTCAATGCAAGCAACTGCAGACTTTTGGTGATGCGAGGTAAGTAGCGACTTTTGTTTTAGATTTTTTCGAAATAACGCGCCAAACTTTAGTATTAGAGTCATTAATACCCACTCCTCTTTTATTACAAAAAATATTAGTTTAAATATTAAATTAAGGATTAGGTTTTCACTCAAAATATATCAGAAAAAGTTTTAAGTAGATATGGCACAGTTTCGAAAATAAGGTATAAAGTTTACGGTAAAAGTAAAGGGGGTCTGCAGTGGGCTACATAATCGAGCAATTGTGTGTTCGAATTTAGGGTCAACAAATCCACTTTTCTCACATTTTTCACATGAACGAGCTTATTTGTATGACGATTTGGAGACTTACAAAAAAGCAGATCTTAAATGAACTTGTACTAAAATTATAAATGCGAAAGTTTGTATGTATGGATGTTTGTTACTCTTTCACGCCTAAAGAGATCTAGATAAAATTAGGCTACTTTTTATCCTGGAAAAATGTACAGTTCCCGTGGGTTATTTTTTTGTTTTTTACAGGTGCATATCTGTATATATAACAGGTGATGTTCCCTATAGGTTCCGAAACGGCTACCCGGGCGAAGCCGGGGCTAATCACTAGTCTAAAATAATCAGAAATAAGAAAAACAAAACAAAAAAAAACATTTAAGAGAATTTTAAAATTTACCTTCTACTTTTGTCTCCATAATCAAAATATGTAGCAATATTTCACTGCTTAAATAATCGCGAACTTTAAAACTCCTTACATTCACCGCGAAACATAGTGTAGCGGGGAAAATACCGATCTTGAAATAGTTATCCCTTCCCTTCCAACGGTCGCCCAAGGCCTAAGCTCCCCTCCGCACAGGGGTGACTACCCTTTGTCTACCCTAACATCCCCTACATAAGGGAGGGGACCCCACTTCGTCCGTCCGCTTAGGAGGGTGGGCTTACTTAACCCCGCATTGATTCAAAATCTCTCTACCTGAATCCCAATTCTCCGTTAGAAAATGTAATAATAATCTTGGAATATTTAGTATTTATTAATCACACTCAGAAACAAAAAGTTTTGCAAAATAATATTATAAACTTCAAACAAGTTTATTTTTAACCTTGTCTTTTAATTAGGACTATTTATCACTTATGTGTACTAACTACTATGCAATGTTTACGCATTATTAGAAATGTTATGCACTAAATCACAATTTATAGTATGAAAATGACGTTCACAACAACCAACAACCAAAACACAAAATCCACAACTAACCTCCCCAAGATACAATTTGTAAATGACGTGCCATGAAAGAGAATGCGAATGAACATTTGAAAGTGATTTGTTTTCTTTGATATGCTGAGCTGAGTGAATGACTGAATGGATCGATTTTTTTTGTTAGATTTCATTTTTTATATACAAATAAAAATTACAGAAAATAGGACTATTAATGTATTGAAAACTATGTTAAAGTAAATTCCGTATTACATTTTATTAAAAAAAAAACTGGCAAGTATAGCTCAAGCCTAAGCCCAAGTTGAGAATTGACAATTGCGAAGCGTCGAAACTTGTCAACGTCAAAGTTAAAAGTTTGACTTTATTTCACTTTCACGTCACGCTTCACGTCTTCACCAACCAATTCACCAACGTTCACGTGGTCAAGTAAACTTTTCTCAAAAAAATCTTAGTCGTGATCTTTTGATTGACAATAATCAACTATGGATTACACTAAGTTATTACAAGAATTAGCTATTAATCTTTTCAAAATTGACGCCGTGAAGTTCGGCGAATTTACCACTAAAAGTGGTATGAAGACGCCTGTTTATTTTGATTTAAGGGTTATTGTTAGCTACCCTGCTGTAATGGTAAAATACTTTTTCTATAATATAACCGTAAGGTCTATGAATCGGCGGGTTTGACAAAAATAATCTCACTGAATATAAAGTATAACTATTCACTCTTCTGTACCTGTGATACTTTAAACCAAATATTCCTGCCTTTAGGAAAAACTGTGTGTGAATATTTATGGTCCGTAATGATGAGATCTGTAAGATCGGGACACACTTTTTTGTCCATAAAATATTTCAGTTATTGATAATAATTTTATGATTTTTTTGATGATGATTTATGATGCTGTAATGCTGAATAAAATGGAATTGCTTTATTTCCAATGTCTTAGACTTTTGGTACATAGCAACTGCGCCTATGGCACACTTGCTCTGCTTGTCCCTGTGGTCCATGTCAACCTGACATACAAGGTGTGTTGTTTTCGTACATGCAAATCAGAAAAAATTACTAATTCTAAAACAGAAAAAAAAATATTTAAGCTATGTATTAATGTGGTAATTACTACACCACTTATGCTCATTGTTAACATTTTCAGGAGTCAATATCAAACCTTTTGTATACAACTGCATTAGAAAGTCTTGAATATGACCATATTTGTGGAGTACCATACACAGCTCTTCCAATTGCAACATTGCTCAGTGTTAAAGCCAAGAAATCCATGTTAATGAGACGGAAAGAAGCTAAGTCTTATGGGACCAAGAAACTAATTGAAGGTCACTTTAGGAAGAATGAAAAATGCTGTATTGTTGAAGATGTTGTGACATCTGGTTCCAGTGTACTAGAGACAGTTAATGATTTAAGGAAAGAGGGTCTGGTGGTTGAAGAGGCTGTTATTATTCTAGATAGAGAGCAAGGAGGAAGAAAAAACCTGGAAGAAAATAAAGTTAAAACAACATCTCTTCTAACAATGTCAGAGTTGATAAAAATTTTGGTAGATAATAACTGTATCACAAATGACATTGGAGTTGATGTTATGAATTACTTAAACAATACCAAAGCACCATCTGCAAAATTGCCTAAAGGTATGCTTTCTTACATAATAAATGATTACAAATATGTGAAATGCTTTAATTTTCTGTTATTGTATATCAATTTTGTATAAACAACTAATTTATTATGACACTGAAAAATCCATTCTATTTTTCATTTGCAATATATTTTAATTCATAAAATTTATTATTCTTGTTGTTGCCATCAAAAAATATTATTTCTTGATTTTATGTTAAGATAGTCTATATAGTATGTAGTTCTTTATATTTTAAATAAGATAATTGTAATAACCTTAACCCTTATGTACTGCTTAGATTGTATGCTTCTATGTTTTAAAGTTTCTAAATAATATTTCAGGGGGCGCTGTTGACAGATTGATTATACCATATGAAAGAAGAGCAGAGCTATCCAAAAATGCAATAGCAAAACAACTGTTTAACATAATGGCTACTAAGAAAACTAATCTCTGCCTCTCAGTTGATCTGACATCATCAACAGAAATTCTTAATCTTCTAGAAAAAGTTGGCGAACATGTGTGTCTTGTGAAAACACATATAGACATAATTGAAGATTTTGATTCTAGTTTTGTAGAACAATTAAAACAATTGGCATCAAAATTTAATTTCTTTTTACTAGAAGATAGAAAATTTGCTGACATTGGCAACACTGTATCCCTCCAGTACTCAAAGGGAGTATACAAAATTAATGAATGGGCTGACTGTGTTACTGTGCACTCCTTACCGGGTGATGGAATTTTAAAGGCATTGAATAGTTCTAGCCCAGACACCAGTAGAGGTGTTTTTCTTCTTGCTGAAATGAGCAGCGAGGTAAGTATGTCAGCAGACAATGTCTTTTATTTTACATCAACTTATATTTAGCCTATAGTGGCCTTTATATCTACACATTGATACAAGTATATGATGACATAATTATTGTTCAGTCAGTTCAGAGTTACAACGTTTTTCAGCTTTAAATATAGCAAAATAATAAAGTTGTTCTAAATTTCTTTTATTTTATAGGGTAATCTTATAACACCGGAGTACACAAAGGCAACTGTCAAAATGGCAGAGAAATATCCACAGTTAATTGCTGGATTTGTTTGTCAAAATGCTGATGCCTTCAAAGACCCAGGATTAATACAACTAACACCGGGAGTACAACTTGAAAAACCTAAAGATAACCTTGGGCAAGTATACAATACACCAGAGAAAGTAATTGAAAATGGGGCAGATGTAGTGGTAGTGGGACGTGGCATAGTTGCTTCAAAAAATCCAGAGACTGAAGCAATACGTTATAAAAATATTCTGTGGAAAAGTTATTCAAAGAGAATTTTAGGAAAAATGGAATAAATATATAAGGTGATTTGAAAGTTCAACATAGAACTAATGAATTAAGAAAAGAAGAAAACAGCGAAAAGGAAAATATTTGTGTAGATATTAGATTGACAATTTGGCTAGATGTGACTAAAATAAAGGCCTTTGACTAAGAAAATTTTTTACCTGACCAAGATAAATGTGGTATGAAAAATAATAAGATGTGACAGGAAATAATATAGAAAAAAGGGAGAACCTAATTAAAGTAATTGGCAGTAGTTCAGGATACCTTAATCTCATATATTGTAAATGTAAACAGCAATATTAAGATTACCTATAACAGCAAACACATTTTCATAGATGAGTGTGGGGGTGTGGGTGTAGAAGTAAGCGAGTTTTTAATCCATTCGTATTTCCATTTAATATTCCGTTAGATAATTAATTGTTACATATGTATAATATTTTTATAAATGCATCATAGTATGACTATGTAAGTTTACAATTAATATTTTTTGCTATTTTATAAGAATTTTTTATTGAGGAATAAGGCAATAACTGGTGCATTGATTGCTATTGATATATTTTAATATACATAGAGGTATAAGAAACAACAATTAATAATAAAATAAAATAATTTTTACACATTCTAATGTATTTATTTACTGGTACTGGCACTGGGCATATGCAAAAATCACTTTTTTCCACCAAATAAAATGTAATAATATGAAAAAGTATGTAACTCCAAAAGAGATGGTCTATAGAAAAGTAGTCTACTTTAAAAACAATGCTACATAGTATAATATATTAAATAAATATATTCTTCTATTTATTGTAATTATTGAGTTTGCGTGTATCCCAATTATTGTCTCTATTATCTCTCTAGTAGTCGCAGAATTAGAAAAAAGGTAGATCGATACGGCTACCAATAACATTTTTTCGCACTACCGCATAACTCCAGTCAGCCCGTGACCATGGCGCATACAACTGTGCCGAAATATCGGGAGCTCAAAAAGGCTGGTAAGAATCCCGTTTCTTACAAACCTTGTATACAAGACTAATATTAATTTCAATACAATAGTGAAAAGCAATATTGTGGTTTACAGGGAAGCATAAAATTAATCAATGTATGTGTATTTAACCCTTAATAATAAATAAAAGTAATTAATGCGTATTTAAAAGTAGGTAAATTTGTAAAGCTTACGTGGTTGAAATTTAATAGTGGAAATACATACATTTTACATATGGTATCACTAGATTGATCTGTCATGTGAATAATGTCAAATTTTAATGTACATGTACATCGCTCTCTACTCAACAAGAAAACAAAACAAAGGATCACAATAAAATAAATATGGAAAATATAGTTAAAGAATTAGACATAAATAGTAAAAATGTATTACCTACAAATAACCCAAATCTGTTTGCGGTAATTGTACATAGCAATTGGTTAAAAAAGTGGTTAAAAAACGTAGAAGTTGATAATTCCGTGAATAACATTGATATTGCATTACAACCTGGTGAAAGTGTTCCTTATCCGTGGCGAAAAGTATTCATAAGGGTACGTTTATAATTTTCATTACGTTATTGGTACGCTTGCAGTCAAATATTATTGAGAATTTTTGTTACAGGTAATAAGCAAAAACTGTTCCAAGGTTTTACCATTACCAAGGTACAAGCTTAATGAGAGTAATTCAGATTTGCCTATGACTTTTTCTTACCTACTTCAATGCATTTCTCAGACAAATCAAAGAAATTTATGGAAAGAATCATATAAAAAATATTCTCAAAACAATGAGAATAGTAAAGAGACAGCATTAGTTAATCTTCTGGAGCACGATCAGCTATTGTCTGAAGTAATCTTGAGACTGTATGGTTGCAACATTTTAAGGGTACAAAATGACAACAAACGAAATGAGTACAAGGATGTTATACACAATAAACATGTTTCAAAATCTTATGAGACCCATGTCAATTTGTTAGCAGCTTTGATCACCTTAGAGACAGATAATAACTATTTCATAGTCTACAGAGGGCACTATGAAAATAATTTGCTGGATTGTCTAAATTTCAGTCCAAATTTAATAGACAAAACCTATGCACGGGGATTATTCATTGTGTATCAATTGCTACATGTATACAAAGCAATATGTGATAGAGGCCTCAGTGTGGGTATGCTCAGACTTCAAGATATCTATCTGTCAGAGAATCTTTGGTTGCAAATCATTCCCCCAATGACAAACAATATACATTGTTTAGATCATTCTTTAATTTACGAATATAATAGAAATAAACCAACAACAAGGCCGGTTTTAAGTTTGAAAAATGATGATGTAAGTTGGCAAAAAGAGGCAACAAAGCTAGAGCATTTGTGTATGCTGTGGACCAGAGGAAAAATATCTAACTTGGATTATCTTCTGCAATTGAATGTCTTAGCAGGAAGGAGCTCTAATGATCCGCAGGCACATTTTATGGTACCTTGGGTCACAGATTTTACCTCAAGATGTGGTTAGTTTGGCTATTTTACTTAATACCAAAATCAATATTCTTTTATCTTTGTCTTAAAATTTACATAGTTATTCTGTTAGATAATTAGGTATACCTTGTTTCATAGCAAGATATAATTTTTGTAAACAAACAAACATTATTTACCATATTTTTGTGGAAATTGTGAGATAAAGTGAAATGAAATTGTGTAATATGGATTACAAAAGGTCACTAATGTTGCAAAAATTTATTGTAATTTGCGAGTTTTAACATAAAACCTTTGATAACAAAAATTCCATCATGCTGTGAAACAAAGTATAAATAAGTACTAATATTTGTTGTGCATTACTATAATACAATTTGTTTATGTTGTTAAAGGTTTCCTATTCATAAAACATATTGTTATCAAGAGATCTTGAGAAGTTTAATTTCAATGTCATTTCCATCTATGTTCTCAGTTATGCTGTTCCAACCTTGTGTATGCCGATTTGCATATCAAATTGGAGTATATAACCTTTATATAATTCACCATCAACTTGTTGCTTTGCTGTTATGTACCATAATTGTCACCCATGATGGTAGTTATATGAATGCTATTTAAAACAACTTACCATTGGTTCTTTACCTAAAGATGAAATGGGAAGATTTTTATTTTTAATTTATAACTGGTTAGAAGTATATGTTCAAGGGTATCCCAATGTTATTTTCAGTACAATGTCTTTGATACAATGCACAATTGGATTAGTGATCCCTTGTTTAGTATATCACTTATTTAGGATATTCCATCTTGAGGATAATTCTGTTTAGGATATCCCATGCTTAATATATGATGCCAGATCAGAATGATCATGCAATATGTGTATTTTGCATAGGCAGGAATTGGAGGGACCTGAGTAAATCGAAGTATCGTTTAAACAAAGGCGACAGGCAGCTAGACATGACATATGATGTAACAAGTGCTAATGGTCAGATTCCACACCATGTATCAGATGCTTTGTCAGATATCACTTGCTATGTGTACTTGGCACGCAGGTAAGTTTGATCAATTTTCGGATGTTTTTTTATTTTATCTCTTATGCAGCAAGGAGAGATAAGTTTACAAAATGCTTGAGTGTGTATGACCATTATTACCCATCAACTTCCGCAAGTTAGAGTTATAAATGTTAATGAAACAAGGGTATGATGCTCAAATTCACTTGATGCTGAATTTTTCCCCTTGTGTAAATAATCATTGTATTTCAGGTATTTGATTTTTTTTTAATTTCCGATTTTTTTCTAGACTTAAACTTAAAAATTTGTACAGAGATGTCTGTACAAATTTTTAAGTTTAGGCTCAGTAGTTTGTACATTTATATATCAGTCAGTTTCATATTTTGTACATATAGATTTTAATTAATTAAACATTTGTTTATAGTTGAAAGGTAAATTCCACCGCTAAAGCAAAGATTAACCAATGGTCCTGTTGATTAAAATATGCTTTAGTGATAAGTGCACTCAAACAATTCATATTGTGTTACTTCTTAGCATTAGTTATACAGTGACAGTCTGTTTTCACTTAGTATATTTAAGTGAAAAGTAAACTATACAATACAAAGTTTTCCTTATCACTGTTTACTTTACACCGTAATATACAACTGCAATGATAAGAATGAGATTTATTGTTCCACATTTACTATCAAACAATATAAACAAAGTAGTTTCAATGTTTATATTAGTTCTATTAATAGGTATTTTTATATATCACCAAGGGCCCTGCCAGATAAACTGGATAAATATCGATATCTGTAATAGTAATGCATTCCATTTGCAAATGAATAATGACCCCCTTTGTATATAAAAAAAAACTATAAATTTACAAAATTCCATTGAATTATGTTTGGCGGTTTTTGAGATAAGAGTATGAACATGTGGTTTATTTAGAAGTGATAAGGTATCCTAAAATATATCAGCATACATCGATACACTAATACAAAGAGTGTTTTTTTTATTATAAAAAATCTTCGTTGTTTGAACCCATAAAAAAGAGATGCAGGTGTGTTTCTTTATTTTATTCATGAAAGAGGAGCGTAACATAAAATGGGAATTGGGCAAAGTGGAGAAGGGAATTGGTATTGGGTCATGCACTCTGCAGACAGCTAGAAGTACTATTGCCTGGTACTGTCCTGTAAGGTTGTTTTGAAAGGGGAGGTACCCTTTGGCTCTGTTTTTTGATGATGATAATGAAAGTTGAAAGTATGCAATAATTTCAGAACACCAAAGGAGATCCTTTGTAAATATGTTCGCAATAAATGGGTACCAGCGGAATACCCTGGTTCCATAAAGCGCATGCAAGAGTGGACACCGGACGAGTGCATACCAGAGTTCTACACCGACCCAACGGTCTTTAAGAGCATTCACGAAGATCTCCCGGTAATTTCCTTAAAACATTTACATGTTAAAATAATAAAAGATGTATACTTTTACATGCTTACTTTCCTTACCTACTTAGTCCTCCAAGATTCACAATGCAATTGCATCTGTTTATCTTAAGAGGAATTATCTGGGCCGTTATTGTATTAATCAAAAATTATTTAATTGTTAAAGTCATCGCGTCAATTACGTCTTTAAAATAACACACAGGACCTTGGACTACCATCGTGGGCCACCTGCGCGGAGGATTTCATTACGAAACACAGAGAAGCGCTGGAGAGCTCCCACGTGTCTGAGAACTTGCATCATTGGATCGACATTACTTTTGGTTACAAGTATGTGAGATATATTTTAATGTTGTAAACACAATGCTCTAGTAGAGTATACTTGGGTCAGGTTTTACTGTTAGACTCTAGAAGTGCCATATCAAGACAGCCTACTGCATTGTAATCTACTAGCAGTGTTTTAATATTATATATAACAAAAATAGAAAATCCTTAGACTTTCGGGGTCGGCAGCAGTGAAAGCTAAGAACGTGTGCCTGTCTCTGGTGGATGGGCATTCGCGGGTGCGGCGCGGCGGCACGGTGCAGTTATTCTGTGCGCCGCACCCGGCCCGGCGCGCGCGAGCCCCTCCCTCCGCACCGATACGTATGCGCTGGACGACGCCCAACGCTAGTGAGTATGCTCTTCTGCGTGACTTTATTGAAGTGTAAGAGCTGTCCCCTTTTATCGAGCTTGTTATGACACGTATGTGACAGGGATTCGGTTACGTTCCAACACCGACCAGACACGAAAAGATATACTATTGATTTAAAAATAAGCTCATTATAATATTTTTTTCATTCTATATATGAGTCATGTAGGAACAACACTAACATTTATATTTATATACATAAAATGCAAATTTAAACATAAATTTTGTTTAAAAACATGATGATATATGTTGTAATCTTGTTTTCAACAAAATAAAGGCTTAAATAAAAAAAGAGCAAAAAAGCAAAATAGGTATTACCATCCCTCTTTCGCATGTCAATTACTTATACCGTTGGGGTATGACATATACTATATACTTGCGTTCGCATAATTTTTAAGACTAAAATCCACAACTAATCGATCTTATCAATTTACAGAAAAAATAGTCAAAAATGACAGCTCAGAAGATATGTCAGACGAAGAAGAAGAATCAAGTAGTCTGCCACAACACGTGTCTCGCCTCCAAGTACCTTCGCAACGCGTTCGTTCACGTCACAAAAGTAATAGCAGAGCTCGGTCTCTCTCCAAAGCTCAAGACGGCGGCGATGACGGCGTGCTTACAGAAAACAGAGCGTCCTCACATTCCAGACATTATAAAGTACAGCGCTCAGAACTAGGAAAAGGGGTGATATATCTGCCCAAAGAATTCAATCCGGCTGCGTCTATACAGGCGCTAGAAGTCTTAGACAATTTTAGAACCAAGTGCTTTTTTAGCAAAGCGGAGGATATTAAGAAAACCGCCAAGAATACACCCAAACTAAACTTGTTTCATGCACAGATAGACGCAAAGGAAAATGTTAATGCGGTACCTAAGGAAAAAACTGATGGTACCGCATTTACCAATCACATGTTCTTTGCTTCTTACGATCAAGCGTACTTAAAGAAGTTCAGCCAGGACGCACATTTAGATAATGTTCTGAAAGAGAGGAAGAATAGAATGTTTAATACGAGATACACTACCGATGCGGCGATATACAAGCAGTTTGTGACGGAGAATCGGTATCAGGACATGTTGGTGATCGGATGTCTTATTGTGGAAATTTTCTTGCATGCATACATGCGTCCACTGCGGACTAACAACGATAACTTCTTAGAAAGATACAACAGTTGTCGAACTGTATTAAAATACAACTTCAGTTCGTTGCCGAAATGCGTCAGCTATATTGCCTCATTACTTTTGAACGTTGAACCTCTAAGCCTTAGCTTCAATAATGAACTCATACCGGATGAGGAATCGAAGGGAGCGGCTGTGACAGATAAAGGCTTACCTCCCCCTACGCCCGTGCAATTGCTCCAACCTCTACTGATGCAGCATTTAATACCTTTCCCCCAGAGCTTTAATGTCTTGTACAATCTGATTAGCACTTTACACGAGTACGAACTCACTAGCAACGAACTCAACTTATTGTACATGTACGAATGTGATGGAATCCAATGTGAGGAGTATAAGAATGTCGATAAAACTAAATTGTACTTCAATCAAAGAATCGCTGAAGGAAAAATTAAAACTTGTATAACTCATTTAGAAGTTCTCCTCGAGCAGATAAAGTGCGTGAATCAGCTCGATGTCCTTGACATTTTCTTATCTCATTACATCGAGTTGCTAGAGAATAAGAACACATCAGTTTTGGCCGCTTGGTATCTATTCGACACTGTGAGCAAAGCCTTGGGTCCCGCTGAGACACGGAAAAAGTTATTGAAATATATCCTTAATTTGTATGAAGATGACGATTACCTCTATGATAAATCGGAACAACATAAAATAACCGAAATAGATTCCCTAACAAACGGAACTATCGCAACAAAGCACAAGTTCGTAAAACTCTACCATCATATCTTCCTGTTGCAACTGATTGTGAGGTTAGGGCTTCAGTGCTTCCTGGACAATTTCACACAGCATTTAGTTGAAGCGGTGGGCGGATATAAGGACGTTTCCTCAGAAGCAGGATCACCAGGTCACCTGTGTCACAATCGCGCGATGGCTAACAAGAAGCCGCGCTACTCCGATGACAACGTCAAAAATGCTCTGACGACCACGTCCGACATATTCTCACCGGACACATCGTATGGTTCAGAAAACGTTGTCACACCGAATGTTGAAAAAACTATAGCAGAAGTTAACGAAGTCTTGAAAGATAAAGACGTTGACAGCAGAAGTGAAAATGAACTGTTCCACTTCGAAAACGACAAAGAGAGACAGCCGAGCCGCAGTAGCAGAAGTAAGTCTCCGACCGGGTCGATTAACGCCAAAACTAACAAAGACCAGAGTACACTACACACCCCGTCCCCATCCTCCGAGTACTTCTCGCCTGGGAATTCTAGATTCTTCACGCCTAATATTTCAAATCAATCAAACCATAAAGAGCCTAACAATCAAGTAGGTAAGGATGAAAATCGCGAATCATCTTCGGGAACACCAGTAAAGACGTGTATATCACCTCCAATTGACGTTCCACAGCGACCTATGTTTACAAGTTACCTTCATTTCGCTGAAGAAGATTCTAAATCAGAAGAAATCGATTTGGAAAATAATTCACAAACAACAGAGGGCAAAGTCGAAGATATATCAAATGTAGAAACGCAAAATTTACAAGAAGATAGTGCCAAAGTCTATGATGAATCAGTCTCTTGTAAAATATCCGATATGAGTTCTGAGAGTTTAATATGGTTGGCGCATAGGCTCGGTCCGGTGCTGACCTGTAGGTACATCACCAGGAATCTGTTGAAAATGCTCACACTGTGCTACATCGGTAAAGAGAATCTTACTCCTTGGGAGACCGAGCTGAGGGACGAATTTGACGAAATCTCTGTCGTCAACAGCAAAGTGGTGGGGGACAGGAATGCAATCAAAGTTATAAAGTGTCTCACATCTATTGTTGGTAAGATTTTATCATACTTATTATTTAGAATTTTGATTAGAATGTTAAAAGTTTTGTCAAAGACACGTGACACGTCACCGTCCCGTCCCATCCGCTGTTTGCCAAAACCTTTATGGAAAAAAAATGATTTGAATATATCGATTCTAATTTGGAAATTTTCAATTAATCACAACCCAAAAATTTGTTAAGAATTCCTTGCCTCCCCTTATTCCCAATGTTGACTCTTTGTCTAACAACTAAGGTTGTGTGTCTAACAACTAAGCTACTAAGTGCTTATAAGCGTTGCTTATTCTGTTCCTTTTGGAAATGTGAGCTCTCACGAATGCTATCATGGCGTCATTGATGATGTCATAACTCGTGCTTTTAAGAGCTTATCCCATCGAGGTAGTGCAGCGAAAGCGTGAGCATGAGCGCTTAAAGCCAAATGAAATACTTGAAACAGCGCTGAAAAGCGTGAGCGCTGACATCGTGGGTGTCCAAATGGAATGCAGCCTTCTTACATTTCTTATTTTAAAACAAACAACAAAAACAAAAAACTATATATTATTTCCGACGTATACCAAAATCGACAACTCAGTGCAGAAGCCATTCGTCTTATTCCCCGTAGTCAATCGATTTGATGTTTGTGTTATGTTTCAGCAATGTACGGCGAGCAGCTGATAATGTTCCAATACCTGCCGCACATGGGCGAGCTGATCGCGTCCTGTAGGCGGCGGCTGTCTGCGCCGCTAGAGGGCGGCGTGGTGGCCTGCCTGCAGCTGCTCAAGTACCTTCTGCCCTACATGTCCGACGTCAAGGTCATGGAACAGCTGCAGGTATGAAGCCTTCTAATGACATAGCTGAAACAATATTTTGTTTCTTTTAAATGATTTGAATAAAAAAAATCATAACATTTTCATCCAATAGGATACTTTCCTGAAATCAATCCTCCAACCGTCGCTCAGGTTGGCTTCTACAACTCGCTGTGCATACCCAAACGGGGCGACAGCGCGCGACGCGCTGACACGCAAGCTGGTGGACGCGCTGCACGCGCTGGCGTTGCGCGTCGGCCCGGAGATGAGCCGACGACATCTATGCGTGCCCGTGCTACAGAGGTCAGTAAATATATATCCTGTCCCATTTGACACTTAAATGTTTTCATACTAAAAATAAATAATAGCTGGAAACCCATCTATGTTATTTTTTCGGATTGTTTAAACTCATGGACGTCGCTTTACATCAGTTGGCCCGCTTGTTTCTATATGAAGTTTCGTCTAAAATACAGTAATGCATCAAATATACAAATGCGACAAGTAATAGTTCAAAAATATATCCGTATGTATGATTATAGACATCTTAATGATTTACTTCCACTATATGGGCTTTTTACTGAGGTAATCATGCTCTTTGTCAGTAGGGAAAATACGAATCAATTGACACCTAACTCTTCAAAGATGGTCAAGACGTTAGGATCCAGGTGGCAATGGGACGGACTTACCTACATACTTAAATGTACATACCCGCGATGACATTACCGTCCTGTCAGTCAGACAAAAACTATTCCTGCTTGTGTCTATTTCATATGTTTTCATGATCATCTTAATCACTGATGTAATGTCGAGGAGTTTCTATAGACAATAATATATTCTAACGTATTTGAGTTCATAATTTGTTATTTATTTCCTTATCTTCTTATCAGGTTCTTCCTAGCCTTCGATAAAGCTACCGGCAAAGTGGACAACTGGCCAAAACAAGACGAAGTCAATAGCGATAAGGTATAATGAATATTCCCCCTTTCTTATGCATAAAACATCTGTACACGAAGCTAAGCTTGTTCAAATTGATTTCATTATTACGCGGATGACTGATAACTTTTTAGCTCGATCTCTCATCAATAAACATGAAAAGGACGAAAGTTATGTCGAACATCGACTTCAATAACCATTAACGAGTATGTCTACCTGGGATAAACTTTCTTCGACTCCGAGAAGGAGGTCAATCGCCGAATCCGAATCGGATGGGCGTGATGACTTACGGTGCTGAGACGTGGCCCCTCACTGTGGGTCTACGTCCAGCAGTGGACGACGTTTGGCTGGTAAGAAGATGAACTAAAGAACCAAGTCAACAACGTCTTTAAGCATTCTGCTTCGAGGATCGTGAAGTTTTATCGTCCGACATTTACTGACTTACTTTATGTGTTTGCCAGAGTGTCGAGCAGGAGAGCAGAGAGAATAAGATAGAGGGGTTCCTGGAGATATGCCGTGACGGTAGTACGGCGGAGTGGGCGGTGCGCGATGGCCGCGTGGTGCGCGCCGACCTGCCCGAACTGGGGTGCTCGCCGCCAGACCTCGCGTCAGACGAACACGACGCCAACGGACTTACGGTACGTGACTAGTTTCGGCGTCGTGGACGACCGTTGTGTTACCCGCACTGTACGCACATTACATACAAATATATAAGGTTTCACTGTTAAAATTCGTAAATTCCAAAGTATTATAGAAAAGGAACTTTTCTCATATTGCCTTTTAACGTGTGGCTATAACTATTACAAAATTTCACTTCACATTATCTCACCACTTCAACAAAATTACAATATTTACGACGAAAGTATAAAAAGTGTAATGGCCGCTATACATAATACTGTTTTTTTTTTGTTTAAAACAATCTTATCTTGCAATAGGACAAGGGTTAGACTTATGCTTATTTTTCCAGACAGTATTAAAATACGCTATAGTTCATTATATATTTTTTTACTAATTTGTTGAAGGCTCAAGAGGAGCTTCTGGTGGTGTTCAACGAAGAGCTAGCGTACCGCACGCACACCACCTTCGCGCGGTTCCTGGGCGCCGACAACCTCGAGCGTTGCCTCAAGAACAGCGAAACCGTGCGCTCGCTCTGCCACACCTATAAACAGGTGCACTCCATCAGGTAAATTACTCACTATTATATTACTAATACACTCGAAAATTCAAATCGAGTATTTTCGGACAACCACAGCGTTACGCTTGGATCGGAAGACGAAGGGAATCGCTCCACCATACGAAATGTTAAGGACCGCAACCCATAACCATCCGCATAAGTAAATGGATGGACAGAGAAGGGGATGGATAGAAAAAAGATGTTTTCTATTTACTATCCATCCCCTCCCCGTTCAATACTCATCCCCTTCCCATTTTATCCTTCTTAGGAATGGATGGAAAACTAAAATTGGGCCTCCGGCACCGGACTCATCAGGCGTAATGCAGAAGCATACTTCTACTTCACGCTATCTTCTGTGAGGTCGTGGTATTTGACCGGTCGAGCCGTCCCAATTGTCCAACAGATGTTGTTGCGGACTCCACCACTATATATGTCATGTCCGTAAGCTATGTTATAGTTTGACAAATAGCTAAATCACTTTGTTAGAGACATCCATTTTGAGAAATGCTACATATATTATGTGGTTGTCGTTGGAATATAATGCTTAAATTTATTCTAATATAAATTAGTTTTTAATACATCTCGAGTTCAAAGAAAGCTATATGATTTTTTATTTCGGATTGAAACTTCCTTACGGCAATGCTTTGTTTTGTATCAAGTTGCCAGAGTCAGGGTTTCCGTCCGATTATGATATGACCTTCAAGGAAAGTGAAGGTAAATGCCAAGTTAATGTGTCCCATAACTTTGATCAGTTAGCCTCCTTACATTATTACATTATACAAAAAAAAATCTTTCAGTTCCCCCCTTCACATAAACCGTCAAGAGAAACGTTTCCAGTCGTCGTTCAGTGACGACCCGATCAGTCGCAAGGCAGCCGTCACGCCGACCAGAAGCGACCTCTCCGATAACGTGTCCGGCAACAACAGCTTCGGTAAGAATGGATCCGGCAACAACAGTTTCGGCTCCAACGTCACGCTCGTTGGCAACAGGATAGACGTCGCCGCTGACGTGGAGGAAGGTGCGAATGGACAGGGCTGTGGCTTTGATGCTGTCGCGTATAAGATGGCTAACGGCGGGAAGAGTGAAAGGTGAGGTCGTAGATTCATAATAAAGTGCAGCCTAAGCTGAACCTTATTTAAAATGATTGATCATATAGATCTGAGGTCAACTTACATTGGATTATATTTATTTCTCCATACGAACTTTCATCTCCTTTAGACCTTTAAGAGATGGATTTAAAAAAATCTGTTCTTAGTGCTCGCCTACGTAATAGCAGACATCTCTTTTGCAAAATTTGAAGTCTCTAGGCCCAGCAGTTTGGGCTGTGCCAGTCAGTTAGTTTCTTCTTTTATATATGTATATACATTAAGCATGTTTGTAGCC
>JWHW01032676.1:159201-188244 GCA_000931545.1 Papilio glaucus | reverse complement strand
CGTGCAATTTTATTTGTCCAGCCTAAGCTGAACCTTATTTAAAATGATTGATCATATAGATCTGAGGTCAACTTACATTGGATTATATTTATTTCTCCATACAAACTTTCATCTCCTTTAAAAATATAAGAGATGAATTTAGAAAAATCCGTTCTTAGTCCTCGCCTACATAATAACAGACGTCTCTTTTGCAAAATTTGAAGTATTTAGGCTCAGCAGTTAGGGCTGTGCCTGTCAGTCAGTTTCTTCTTTTATATATTTATATACATTTTGCATGTTTGTAGCCTAAAAGATTAGTCCTCCTCCTCGAGATGGAGGTACACCCGTATCTACATCCATACGTCCGCATATAAAGGCTTATCACTATTGTACTACTGTTGATATAAGTTATTACTTGGACTCATTGCCGCTAATTTTTGTAACATAAAGTTTCCTTCACTCTCATTCTTCATTCATTTCTTTCATTCATCTTCAATTTATTTCTTTTAATACAACACACGATCTTAATATTCTTTTCTCTCGAGCACAGAGAGAAGCATTTTACTTAGTGTTCTTTTTTTGAAGCATTTTAAATAATAATTCTGTACCTACCGACCAACTTAGCCGTTACTACAACACTGTATACAGTTCAATTTCCTCAGACACCTCCGCGGCGACTGGCTGATATACTGGGAGCATGAGATCGGCCGGCCCGATAAAGACGCGCGTTTCAACCTTAAGCAAATTAAGCTGCAGACCTTCCTCGGGCACACGCATTCCGTCAAGTCTTTACACTGTCTGGACAATGAGAACAGCTTCATGAGCGGATCTAAGGATAAAACCGTCAAGCTATGGTCCTTGAGGAATCAGGTTAGTGCCACACCATATCATATATGGAGAGCTAGATAGTACATACATACGTACATAGTGGACTGTGTGTGTGTGTGTGCGTGAATGTTTTTAGAACCCCGTCTGTAAAGATAAAGTTTATACATACATCTGCGCTATTACATACTAACAGTGAAGGCGGACTGTCACTGGACTGGTCTGTCCACGCTGGTATTCTAAATACAAACATTTGATACACCACAGGCATCGGGCTTCACAATGATACACGGATTTAGCTCTTTGAAACACTGAACGAAGTTTAGGTGCAATTTGCTACCTAAAATTTTTGTTTTTTGGTAGCAAATTGCACCTAAACTTCGTTCAGTTTCCCATGTTTGGATAACGATCTTTAAAAGATACCGTAATCCAAACTTGGTACTCGGGGATCGTTTTTATCTGTATTAAGAGACAGAGAAACGTTCAGGTTTTATAACAAGTAAATGACGAAGGTTTGATCGTCGCTCTAAAGACTAAGTAAGAATCCAAGGAAATAAAAGGAATCAATGGGAAGGGAAAGATGATTTGACGGGGATAGATTGGAAAACGAAATATTATTTTATCTGTTTATCCTCTTCTGTCTATTAAAGGTAGACACACATCTGGAACTCATTAGCTTGTTGCAGTCACTTTGGATCCCATTATTCGTATGCCATCTTTTTATATTAAAAAAGTTAAAAGTAAAAAAATATTGCTCACATTTTGTTGTTGCTCGCTAATACAAATAAAAATTGTCAACCAGGGCGACGGCAATGCAACTACGCAATGCAACTGGACGTACACGGGACACAAGAAGGGCGTCCTCTCGCTTACGTTCCTGGAATCCTTACGACTGGCCGTCTCCACAGACTCCGTTGTGCACATCTGGGATCCGTTCATGGAGAGCGTGGTCTCACAGGTTTGAATACAAATACAATAATGATAATGTTCTCAAAATAAATTTAAATTATGAATTGTTACAAGTTCTCGCTTTTAAAAGTTTAAAAATTGTGAAAGTTATTTTTGTTTCAGTTGGATAACATAAAGTCGGCGGTGAGCATAGTACGCACACTGCCCGGGCCGTCCGCTGTGTTGGTGGCGGCCACCACCGATGCCACGCTGCGGCTGATCGACGCCAGAGCTCCTAATTGCTCCTACGAACTAAAGGTATGAGTTAATAACTAGCAGCCCGCGGCTTTGCACTCGTTCGTTTCTCATTTTCCTCGTATACCAACTTCGAATTATAGGTAATATGCATCAAAACGTTATTATTGTCAAAACATGAAACATTACCATGGCAACCGATATTGTTAATGAAGGTTTGTTGTACCTCGGGAACAGTTTTATTTTCGGGATATAAGGTAAGCGTGTCCTTATTGACAATGTGTGTGCAAAATGTCTTGATGATCGGTTGTGATTTGTAAACAAACTTACATTCCCATTTACAATATTAGTTAGGATATTAATATTTTAATGTCAAAATCATTGACGCATTTTCAAATAAGTGAAAGCATTGTGCAAAAAGTTTCCTTGTAACATCCTACCAATGTTTCATCGCAATCTGATCAATAGTTTAGGAACGCATACAGGACAAACAAACAAACATAGAAACATTGATTTTTATTTAAGTATATAGAAATAATTATCACAATAGTTCTTCCTGTCTAGTAAGACAGGAAGAACTATTGTTCTCACGGCAGTAGTCATATATAGTAATATATGACTACTGCCGTGAGAACCATATATTTGTTATACCACCAGAAATATTTTTCTTGGTCAAATAATTAATTTTTGTTTTATATCTTTTCTATTTCGTACCATAAGTTAAATTAACGTAAAGACACACTCTTTAAGGCATCATTACTATGTCATCAGAGTAAAAACATGTCGACTGACTCTTCTAGAGGGGCGGAGTCCTAAATTCAGTCCTCTTCCCCTTCCCACCCTTTCCTCATAAGGATAGGATGTGAACGTGAAGAGGATTGAACGGGGAGGGGGTTAACGGGGAAAAGAAAATATACCTTATCTTATGTAGGCAATGCATCTGCAACACATTTGCTCCTTGCAGATATCTATGGGTAGCTCACTTAACATCAGGTGATCCGCTTGCTCGTTTGCCATTTTCTTCCATAAAAAAATTCTTACATACAGTAAAAACGCCTATTCCGAGACTACTAGACTATATCCCGCCAGCTCTGAGCCTAGCCTTACCTTTTAAAAAGAAAAACAATTGTTAGTTAATTGAGGAGGCGTGCTATAATGCGCGTAAAATTTTATACAATTTTAAATTTATAAATATAAATTACAAGCTACAATCTAAATTTAATTTGTAACTAGTAAAGCTGTGTTTCCGTACTTTTGCCTGGATATAATGTCACAATGATGCATATTTTTTACAGCTTGCCACCACAGCGACCACGTTCATCCGATGCATGTGCATATGCGAGTCGGGCGCATGGGTGGCGTGCGGGCTGGCCGGCGGTCATGTGGCCGTGCTGGACACGCGCAGCGGCCGCCCGCTAGCTGCCTGGCGAGCGCACGACGCCGAGGTCGGTACATGCGTAAAGTAATAAACACATAGGGCTATTAAGTACGTACATATGGAATTATGTATAGTCATAAGCAATAATGCATACACATAGATACAACAACGCGTGTGACTTGGCCATTTTACATAGGGTAGAAACTTCCTGTGCCCTGCGGTTTCACTCTCCCGCGCCACTCATCGCTTACCTGTGTTAATACATCCTTCAAGCTCAGCATTATTTTTTTTTCTATTCGGCTCCCAAGGATCGTAGCTTGATGTTAGATCGCCTATAACCTTCTAATAAATAAGATGTCACATGCAAAAATATTTTGTATAATTTGATAGGTGATGATGAGATTATTGCAAACAAACAACTTTTTTAGCTTGATTACATTAAATATAAAAAGTAGTTAATAGTACTTAGGCGTAATACGTAAGGCTTTCATCATTTATCGGTGTAAGAATTTTCAAAAACGGATCTCCCGTAATCCATAGGGTTAGGCAAAGAGTACAGATTTCAATTTGCATTGTTCCTGTAATTTATATGCATTAATAAATACATTTTTTACAAGTGATTCATGTTTTCACATATTTTAATCTTCATTCAGGTTCTCCGCTTAGCTGCTGTCGATGATCACAGGCTGCTGAGTTCTGGACTGGACCAGGTGACCGCGCTCTGGCGGGTCGATGACGGGGAATTGATTGCACATTTAAAGTGAGTATAGCCGTACAATATAAAAAAAAACGCACATAGCACACACACACACACACACACACACACATGCACACAGCTCAGGAGAAGCGCACAATCATCGATACTATTACTTCATGCCAATATTCTGCGATATACTTCTGTTTTTAGTAAACACTTGTAGCCACACAACTTACTATACGCACTAAAAAAAAACCTGGCACACATAGTATCATTCTTTATAATAATTGAATTTTTGGTTCATCGAGAATACGTACAAATACAAATATTCCTTCACCAGGGGCAGCACGGAACCTGTACACTGCCTTTCAGTATACTACAATGAGCTCATTTCTGGAACAACCAACAACCGTATCGGAGTTCACACGTCCCTGGATCAAGACGCCTCGTTCTCGTCCACCAAACTCCGTTCTGACACATTCAAAGGTGTCCTGACGTGTATGTCGGTGTTGCCACTTAATCGGCTCCTACTATTAGGTAGCGATAACGGGTCCATTAGTTTACTATGCTGATACTACTAAAATGCGAATTATATTTACTCTTTTTCTAGTTTTTTTTGCTAATCATGCAAATGTCTCGTCTAAAATATAAAAAATGAGCCGGTCTCGTTCTCGCTAAGAAGTTTTTATTACTTATATCAATGTAATCAATGAAATGCATTTAAGAATAACAGTGCTACCACAGATGTATATAACTTTATGTATGGTTTTTTTCGCCTCCAGTTGCGTTCAAGACATGAGTATAATTTTGCGTATTCTTCCGAGGGTTGCGAAGTGAGAGTGTCAGAGATAACATTAACATTTTATCAATAATTTTACAATAACAAAATAAAAAAATGCAATTTTTAACAATATCTGACTATAAGGATTTAGTTGGGTTAGAAGTTTTATTTAATTAAGACGTTAATGATTTAAAAATTCCCTATTTTTTTACAATATCTTTGAAAGCTATAAATGGATTAAGTATCAATTTAAGTTTGAGTGCATGCTTCAAGTTTCCATAATTTTAGGTTAAATTTTATAATTAGCAGATGGTTTTAAATGAAATTATTGTTTGATAGATTTTAAACAATTAAAAGAAGTATGAGTCCTGGAGCATTATGTTGCAAATAAGTGTAATCCCTAGTATTTACAAGAGTTTACCATAAACAAGTAGATTGTGATATATTTAAGTACATGTAGGATTATGTTGTTTTTTTTTTTAATTAAGTTAAAATGTTACCTATAAAATGTAAAATAACTTTAGAGTAAAAATGTAGAAACTTTTTTTCAGTTACATTCTTAGACTAAGTCGACTAAAATTACTGTAATTATATTTAATGTCTATTCATTTTAATGGTATATTTTAAAAACTTATTGCTTTATATCCTACCAATCTTCTACAAGTAACTTCTCACATTTTAAGTCAATTGATAATCATGTAATTGTAATAATGATGACAGCTCAATCATATTTATATTAAGTTTGAAAGAAATATTTGGAAATCATATTATATAAGAAAAGCGTTTTATATTAATATGAAATCAATACAAAACATAGATTACCTACGATTTTACTTTAGTGAACATATAATTTTAATTATACATAACATAACTTCATACAGACATAAAGACACGTAAGACTTCCTTAGAATGCAATACACCCGCCGGCTGACGAATCACATCTCCGCGTGCGGCCTTGTACTGTACAGTAAGTAAAAAAAGCTGTAATATGTTCGTCAGCCTTATGTTTTATTTGACGATGTATCTTCAACGTCGTCTTTATCTACTGTACAAGTGCGCATCTATGACGTCATTGGAGTTAAGTCTCACGTTACTGTGCTAAATAAAATAAAAAGATAGTAAAAATATTTTGAATTATTTGCAATGTTTATCAGAATTAAATTAGTCATTAGTTATATACAATGCAATTTTTAAGAAATTCCCAAATGAATTCAGGCTCAAATTACGACGACGAATCTTCTAGATGATCTCTGTTTGTATTTATATTTGAAATTATTTAGTTTTTTTTACAATCGACAGAGCAGTGTATAGTTTTTTTTTAATTCCTTTCTCTGGCGAACATATCCGAACGTAAGCCATGTACTTTACATTATTTTTATAGAAGCAATTATTTTTTAGTATTTTGTGTTACGAATTGATTTATATCGAACATATTTAACTTCATCTTCGGTATCTTAAAGTACAAAATAATTTTTACCAAAGATATTTTGGGTTTAAAATCATAACAAAATGAATTTAGAACTGCTTTTGTCATTTTGACATTACATGAAAAAGAATTTTAGAATTATGGGATAGATCATTATAAGTGTTATATATTATCTGTGAATATTTTTCGACTATGTTACATGCATATTTTATAACTACTCATTTTATTTAGATCTTACATTTTATTTCCTTCATTAGAATATTTAAACATTAACACTAATAAGATTAATTATATTTATTTTAAAATGACTTGGTTCTTGTGCAGTTTTTATATATATGACAAAAAATATAAGGTAAAAATATGCCGTGAAAGTGTTTGTAATACATTTGTGAAAACTTAGTGAATAAGACAAAAAAAGAACGATTTCATATATTTTTTATTGCATAATATCATTAAATTTTAATTTGATAATCTTCCTTTGCGTATGACCATATTTTCAACTTACCATTTTAAACGTTTTAACATAGTTTACGTATATATTCTAGTTGTGCAATGTGTATATATATGAGAAAACTCTGTTGTAAGTTGTACGTTTTATAATTATTAAAATACAAATTTGTTAGCGTCTGTTCGATGCAAAAATTAACGCGCGCAGCGGCCCAGTGTCCCTGCCGCCAATCGGAGGTCGCGACGCAACTCTGCGTGTTCTTTCGCTTCTGATTGGTCCGCTGGCGAGTGCAGTGCGTACGTATAAACAATAATGTTTCAACCACATCACCATGTAATAAGGTTCAATTTGTGTCAAGTTACAGCAACAATATTGAGACGCAGCGTCACAAAGAGTTTTGCAATTGTAAAATATAATAATAGTATTAAATGTTACAAATATTATATTCAGTAGTTTGCTTTAGCTTTAGTTGTCCCTCTCTCTCTCTGCATTCATCCTTTCATGCTCGAACCACCAAAGCCACATTTCTCGATTTTAAAACTAATGCGTGCGTAACGGGATTTTACCCTTACGGGACGGAATGGAATGTTTTGGAAATATAGTTTCATAGAAAATGTAAACGAATGTACATACGTCACGCAGTCACGCACATCCCATTTTATGCAAATTCTCTAATATAATTTAAATGTGTTACAATTACAGTTTACAGCACTAGGATGTTTCGGGACGTAAAGGTGCACTGATGTTAAGTGTTGTGGTAGAAGAAGTAGAATCATTCAACGGCAATGGCTAGGGTCGTTTCGCTAACTAGAGGGAAAATAGCGCGTCTTGGGTACCAGAAAAAATTCTACTACTAATTTTCGGAGATGTCGTTGCTGGTAACCTTATTGACGGTTCTTACAGCTTCATCTGATACAGGGCTCGCGATCCGAGTGATCTTGAGCTAAAAGTAAAAAAGTCTAGGTCCCTAATGTAATCTAGGCCTAGTTGCTGGATTTAGCAGCCATCGGTGTGGGTGATGTGTCTACTCAAGTTGAACGTGTTACCGTCGAAGACTATAATGACGTCTACTAAGTAGGGGTGTTGTCTACGTAATTATCGAGGTAAGGAGCGTACCTATCCCCCGACGGTCGTCAACTGTTTTAACGAGCGACTGGCGGCGGTGAGGACCGCCCTTTACCGCAGGTGCGAGGTATCTGTCGTCGTACTCGTAGGCGAGGACGGTGAGAGTTTTGTCGTGCAAGAAAATTTTCTATGCAAGAAAAACATCGCGTTCAATTGCTATCTATACATATAATAAAAACGTAACTGATCGCTGTCTGTACATGGAAGATATTTGAGAAAAACTATTATTGGGGACCTTCATATACGCAATAAAACCCAAAACAATAATTATTAGAATTTTTGTCTGTTTGTGCGTTTGTTACCGCTAATCTCAGAAACGGCTTAACCGATTTGGGTTTTCACTAATATATTGTGGTAAGCTTCATTTAACATTTATTATTTGTTTTATCAATCGGTTTATAAATAAAAAAAATTATATTAATTTAACTATGCTACGGCCATATTGTGTCGACCCCACATACGCGGGAATAGGGCAGGAAGATGAGGTTAGGGTAGTATTAAGTAGGTAATATCATTTCGTTTAAGTAAAATTGCAGGGCGGGTGAAGCCGCGGGACACAGCTAGTTACAAATAAATGTATAATTTACTAATTGTTATCTAGTGTCTTAGTTTTTTCTGAGCTTTTTATTTAAAATTTTATCCAATCATCTCTAAACTACCGAAGCACATCTAGTTTTATTAAAGAAAATTTAAGATATATAAAAGAAAATAAAATTGACAGCTTTCAACTAGAAGACTGTCAAAGTTTCCTTTATTGCTAACAATTGTTTGTGTGGTAATAAAATAATGCCGCATACAGCGCATCGCCGCTCTAGCAGCTCGCTGGTCGGCCTGCGACGCCCGAGCGCGCAGCACAGCTCGGACGTGTCCGAGCTTAATTTGCTTAAAGAAGAGACGCACACCGGCGATCACTTTCTGTCACCGGCGCAGTTGGAAGTAGTATACCGGACCAACATCACCAACGGACTCACCGAGAGCCTCGCCGCAGAGCTACTAGAACACAACGGACCAAACGAGCTAAGGGAACTGAGGGGCACGAGTTATTGGAAAATATTTCGGCGCAACCTCTTCGGCTGGTTTCAATGTGTGCTTTGGTGCGGGGCCATACTTAATTTTATAGGTTACCTCTTCTCGGACGTTGTAGATTCTGGCCACGAAGGCGGACATACCGGCAAAGAGTACCTGTATTTAGGATGCGTGATAACGGCCACTATTGTAAGTACCGGTTTATTTGGGTTTTATCAGGAAGCTAAGAACATTGCAGTTATGAGCGGCTTCGAGAAAATGGTTCCATTGGACGCGATCGTACTTCGAGACGGAGTGAAGAAAAAATTACCAATTAATCGTATCGTGGTAGGTGACATATTGGAGTTGACGAGCGGAGAGATCGTTCCGGCCGATATCCGAGTGTTAGAATCCAATAATTTTAAATCGGACATGTCTTCTTTAACGGGGGAATCGAAACCGGTGAAGCACACCCCTAAGTGTACAAATAAAAATCCACTAGAATCTAAAAACATGGCTTACTTCGGCTGTCCCATCGTCGAGGGTACGGCTAAAGCGGTGGTGGTGGCCACCGGGGAGATGACGCAAATAGGCAAGATCGCCGGACTCGTCACCGGCTTGGAGAAAGACGAGACGCCGATAGCGAAGGAAATAACTCATTTTATAAAACTCGTGTGCGGCGTAGCCTTTACCTTCGGATTTATATTCTTTGTAATGGTTTATTTTGTGCAAAACAGCTGGCTCGCCGCCCTACAATATATGCTTGGAATCATTTTAGCGAATGTACCCGAAGGGTTAATAGTCACATTAACCGTTTGCATGACGCTGTCAGCTAAGCAGCTGAAAAAGAAAAACTGTCTCGCGAAAACTTTGCAAGCCGTTGAGACCTTGGGGTCGACGTCATGTATATGCTCAGATAAAACAGGTACGTTAACCGAAAATAGAATGAGTGTCACACATCTCTTTTGTAATTTCGCCATCTATGACAAAGATGATCACACACACGTGTCCGATTCGACGTACGCTGAGCTGTGTCTAGCGGCCTCACTTAATTTAAAAGCTGCTTTTGCACATGACACTTTAAATCTTCCCGTCAAGCAAAGGAAAATTATAGGTGACGCATCGGAGTCTGCAATATTAAGGTACATGGAAATCAATCGGTCTGCCACACAAACTCGGGAAATGAATCCTAAAGAAGCCGAGATACCTTTCAGTTCGGCTTATAAATATCAGGTTACCATACACCTCATGCAAGCTACCCAAAGTTATTATTTAGTTATGAAAGGTGCGCCCGAGATCGTTCTCGAACATTGCGTTAACGTGTTAACTGACGATGGGATTATACCTCTCACTCCGGAAATAAAGAAGGAACTGAAAGCTAATTTTATCAGAATGGCTAACATGGGCGAGCGCGTGATAGGTTATTGCGATTTGAAGCTACCTATAGAGACGTATCCGATCGGATATACATTCGACACTCATGTACGTAATTTTCCAATCGATGATTTAAATTTTGTCGGCGCCATATCTATGATAGATCCGCCCAGAAAAAATATAGATAAGTCAATAGCTTTGTGCAAACAAGCAGGGATTAGAGTCCTAATGGTTACAGGCGACCATCCCGTCACGGCGTTATCAATATCCCGTCAATGTGGGACGATAACGCAACCTACGGCATACGATTACGCTTTCGAACATCACATAGATTTATCTGATGTTCCAATACATATCAGAAATCAATTTAAATCTGTCATTATCACCGGCGATGAGCTCAGGACGATGAGTGTCAATGATTTGAAAACAGCGGCGAACAAATATGAAGAAATAACTTTTGCGCGCACCAGTCCGCAGCAGAAACTTTTTATTGTAGAAACACTCCAATCCTTAAAGCACGTCGTCGCCGTAACTGGAGACGGCGTTAACGATTCTCCAGCTTTGAAGAAAGCCGATATTGGGATCGCTATGGGAATAACGGGTACAGAGGTATCGAAGCAGGCCGCCGATATGATTCTCTTGGATGACAATTTTGCTTCCATCGTGCTCGGTATAGAAGAGGGAAGACGAATTTTCGATAATTTAAAGAAAACAATAGCTTACACTTTAACTTCTAATACGCCTGAAATGCTGCCTTTTGTTCTATACGCACTTTTGGGAATGCCACTGCCCATAACTCTAATTTTAATTTTAGTCATCAACGTCGGCACGGATCTGTTGCCGGCGATGAGCCTGGCATACGAGACATCCGAAGAGGACATAATGTCGATTCCTCCGCGGAAGCCCACGGATCGTCTAGTAAACAAAGTTTTGATTTACATGGCGTACTTTCAGGTGGGCTTGATTCAGTTCTTTGCAGGAATGTACGCTTACTTCACCGTTTTCGCGTCGAGCGGGTTCTTCCCTTCGACATTAATGTTTGTTCGTAGCGAGTGGGAGACGCCGTCGCACACATTTCTGGACACGCTGGGCCGGCCGTGGTACTATCACGACAGGAAGCGCGTGGAGAAGCAGGCGCAGACCGCATACTTCGTGGCGGTCTGCTGGACCCAGATATCAGACGTTATAATTTGTAAAACGAGACGCATCTCATTAATCAAAAAGGGTATGCACAATCATGTCTTAAACATAAGTATTGTTGTAAATTTATTCGCTGCGCTGCTGGTCACTTATTTTCCTATGTGCCATGAAGTTTTCAACACTGAATCGCTTCTCTGGCATCATTTCTTTTTGGCGCTACCATTTATGGTGCTAATGATTGTAGGCGATGAACTAAGGCGTTATATTATTCGAAACAATATATCTAAATGGGTGGAGGACGAAACATATTACTAACTTTAAAATATTGACGTCTTGTACTGACGACTGCGTTGTAGTTCAGTCGACTTCTCAGGCAATCTATAGATTTTTCCTTTTATAAGTATAACTTATATAACTTAGTATTATAAAATATTTTTATTATATGTTGCATAGTTTCATAATATATAATTAAATACCTCTGCATTTTTATTTCAATATTGAACTTTTATTCCTTTTTTTTATTGCAAAGTTAGTAATCCGTGGATGTTTCACCATAAGATTAGTCTAAACATTCATATAATCATAATTCATCAAGCCACCTACAAGCGACTGCCCGACCACGTCACAACATCTACAAGCCTTACGTTCTTCAAAATTAAACTGAAGTCTTGACTTAACCAGTAGGCTTTTTATTGTGTCGAGGAATTTTTAAAGATAAATTTTAACAACATACAATTTTGTACAATCTTGAAAAATTGTAGTAATTAGTGATTGTAACTTCCATATAACAAGTTCAATAAAAATATAAAAGATCAAACCAATGACGCAATCTTTTTTTTAGAATTTCCATGAAAAAAAATATCATTTGAGGTGCCTATTCAAGCATGTAGCCGGTGACTTTGTTCCACATACTTCTGTTTATTAAATTGTTCGCGTCTAACAAGTGGTATGGTATTTAATACAAGGCTGCAATAAGTTAAAGTGTTTTTACATTGAAAAAATTAGAGATAGTAGATTTATCTAGGTTATAGAAATGTCAAAATCAAAGCTAACAGATTTTCTGTATCATAAGCACGCCAGTTGCAACAGCCGCTTCCATCAGAAATATGACAGTGATCCTATTAAAAAAGGCTATAAATTTTTTAATTTTCCGCGATTAAAAAAAGTAGTGACATTTCGCCGCGACAAACAGCAGCGTCTACATGGCGGCTTGATGGCGGCTAGCACTAATTTCTTAAAGGAATGATCTCCGAAGCTGACTTCTTAAAGGAATGATCTCGAAAGCTGATATCTAGGAATGTACTCGAAAGCCGATTTCTAGGAATGATCTCGAAAGCTGATTTCTTAAAGGAATGGTCTCGAAAGCTGATTTCTTTTAAGGAATGATATCGAAAGCTGATATCTAGGAATGTACTCGAGAGCTGATATCTATGAATAATCCCGAAATCTGATTTGTTAAAGGAATGATCCCAAAAGCTGATTTCTTAAAGGATTTATCTCGAAAGCTGATGTCTTAAAGAATTGATCTCGAACGCTGATTTCTTAAAGAAATGATCTAGAAAGCTGATTTCTCGAAGGAATGGTCTCGAAAGCTGATTTCTTAAAGGAATGATCTAGAAAGCTAATTTCTTGTAGGAATGGTCTTGAAAGCTGATTTCTTAAAGGAATGATCTCGTAAGCTGATTTCTTAAAGGAATGATCTCGTAAGCTGATATCTAGGAATGATCTCTAAAGCTGATTTTTTATAGGAACTCAAGTTAAAGAAATCTATGTAAATAAAAATAATATATGGCGTTTTTGCAAAAATTGACGCAAGACGCGTTTGTTTACAAGTATCCACTCCCAACTCTCCTTTCCCAGCGAAAGCGACAAAGCTCAACATTTTCAGCTTTGTCGCTACTTATCACGTCACCGTGTCGCGAGTCACGGGAAATTTAAAATACGGTCAAGTGACTAGATTTGTTCCGACGCTCGTTCCCATGGGAACGAGCGTCAGGCGACTGCACGGTGTCATACCCTTAGATTGTCGTCACACACTGGAAGCCGATTTTAATAATACAATAATATTTCCTAGGCTAGGAATTAAAAACGTGACCCGCAATAAACACACTATCATAATTATAGGCTGCTCATTTTTTATTCAATTTGACAATAGGCACTATGTAAAGTTAAGCCCGTTGTTGCAATGAATCAAATCTTAGTACATAGTCCCAGAATATCTTATCTTTGTTATATATGACATGCACCTCGCCGTGGCAATTTGAGCTTTGCTTATTGAGAAAATCTCATGCGATCGGTTTCAAATTGCGATATAGAGAAACTAGTGTTTGCGACGTAAGGCACAGAGCAACCCACATACTGGCTGAAGGTATATCGGTCAATTCTGATGTATTGGAACTATTTCTGTACGGCTGGTCTATGACTAATCATAAAACGTTCCATTACAGATTACGTTTTATGATTTACCGTCGAAAGGAATCGTATTGGATTTAAAAATGAGATTACATTTAATGAGTCATGAAACAATACATCAGGGACGTATCGGGATGAGATGTAATTCATTCAAGGACTCAGCTTATCACTTAACTTCAACTTATTAACTTGTGCTCGCTCGACCCATCGCCAAATAAAAAATATTTTGAAGTAAAATAAAAAAAAATAGTAATATAATAAAGAAAAACAAATACATTTAAAAACTGTTTTAATAAAAAAGATAGATATGCGTAGATATAAAATTTATGGCATGATGTTATTAAAGGCTTCTTGAATTGATATTGTATTTGGTTTGTATTTAGTCAAAACAATTGATCTGGGACCCATTTTCTTTTCAGAGATTGACAACAAAATAACATAGAATATGAAATTGTGAAGACTAAATTAAGTAATCTAAAGCTGGCGTTAAGCAAAGTTAAGCTCGCAAGTGATCTAGAGCGAGGCACGCGGCACATGAATGGGGCGCGGCCGGTCGATATGAATTTAAAGCAGACCTCACATGGACCGCCGGTGCCTTACCGTAACTTGCCGCATGTGACCTACATAAGACGAAGAACTTACAGAGCGATTTTCACCCGCGCCCGCCACTGTTGCGGCTGGCGGTTTTATTTCTAGACTCAGAGACCGGAGTCCTGTGTGTAAACGAGGCCGTCACGGTTGCGGGTACCTGGCAGGCGATTATCGCAAGAATTATTTACCACCAAATCGCAATGCACGCGGGCGATGCCCACCGGACCTGCGGCTACACGCCGGAATCTAGTAGTTGCCGCTGGGACAGCGAGTGCCGCAATCACACACGTTGTGAGCGTGAAATGTCGTGAACACATCTGCATTTTACAAAATCCGCAGACCCGCAACCGTGGCGGGTACGGATAAAAATCGCTCTGTGAGTTCTTAGGCTAATGCGATCTAAGACTAGAGCACGCTTGTTAGCGCCGCTGCATGCCAGATTGTTAATTTCGAGTATATATTACATTACATACATTTGTTAATATCCTTTGATATGCTTAATGATAATAGAAGGTTTCATAAGTTTCGCTAATAGGTATATTTTCTAGTCGATGTAAAAGTAGTAAGCGTCTTTGAACATCCAGTGAATTAAAAGACAACTACAAGTAGTGATCACCAACAAGTAGAGATGATGTTCCTAAATCAGAGAGTTGCTGACTGACACTTTTTACAATTATTAATTTTGCTCTGTATAATAAGTTGAAGTAATTTGTACTTGTTATTTCTAATAATCTCGTCTAAATACGCAAGTGATATTTATAATTAATTCACCTAATAAAATTAAACAAACTTAAACACTAAAAGTCTGAAGGTAATTTGAAGTATAAATAAATAATTTTTATTCATGCTGATATAAAATAAATCAATATTTTCTGTCAAGTGACGGAATTCGTAAACCTTTTCATGGATACATTGTACGAAACAGTGCGAAGGCTAAATCACAAAAAAATTGACGAGGCATTAAAAATGTAACGAAATACATTTATCGATCATACGTTTATGTATGTGTATTTTATAGAATTTTATTAGGCGTTGAAATGGCTGATGCAATATGGACCGAGGCTTACACGTCTCGTGTTACAATATTATTATATTTTCTCTTAAATTAATAATAATTTAGAGATAACTCTAGATACACATTCGACGTTCAAAATAAAACATTTCCGAAAATCGACTATTCATATGTGAATAGTAAATTTGTTTGTGGGATTTAACGAAGTTGCCAAGTGGCGACTATTAAGTGGCTTCACTTTTGAATCGACGATTAGGTATCTGGAGCTATGGTGAATTTGGAAGATTTTTTACTATATTAGAATTGATGTTATTAAGTCAGAAACTTGTATGAATATCATCTTATGCGGAACACTGCTGCTCGTTAACATCCGCAATAGATACAACAAGAGTTGTAGATGTATTGCCAGCTTTTTAGTAGGAAATAAAAAGTGGGCCTTGAAATGGAAAAGGAGACCAGGAGAGAATAAAAAGCGAAGCGGAGATCCGGATATTCTCTCAGCAGACAAAACGCACTACGTATTAAAAATATTGACTTCAAAAGTCATTATTATGAAAACATTTTCACAATTGACGCATGGAATGAGTGGCTGAATGACTGGCGTCTTGGTTTTGATTACTCCACCTACTACGTTTGTTCTGCCTCAGTCAGTCTGCGTTTATATAGAGACTCAGAGAATATACAGAGATTACTTGAGTTAAATGTTCATAGACACTATGTTATTCTTAAGTTATAGAGATCAATAAATATTATTTTATTAATAACTAAATGTGAAATAATTATTCAGGGTAAATATGTAAATTGGTTGATTAAACTTTAACCTTGGGATTTACTTGAAGTAGATAAATTTCCGGCTTATCATTTAATAAAATGTATTTATAAATTTTAATTACTGTTTAAGATGTGTTGTTCGGTATTGCAAAGTCAAACATTTTCAAAAAATTTACAAAAAGATTCAAAAGGTTTTACATGTTTTCGATGATTATTATGTACTTTTAACCGTGATAGTACAAAAAGTAGCAAATGTGCATACAAAATCACCGGTCAAAAGTTTTCCAAAGCAATGACAGCAACATTCACACATGTCAAATGGGAAAAAGGAGGAACTAGGTGTCTTCTTTTTCTTATTATTTTAATTTTTGACACTTAAACGTAAATGTAAACACATGACGTAATAAAGTATGTAAAAACCGTCCCAATTAGGACGCTTTCAAGTCTTCACATTTCGAGCGCTAATGGTAAATCTGCTACTTTTTGTTTTATATTATTGTAGTAATGTCTAATGACATCGATTTTTTTTAAAGTGAAGAATTGAAAATGTTCCAATTGGGACATTTTTTCTTTAGCCTACGTCATGTATTTACATTTACGCTTAAGTGACAAACACTAGCTGTCTTCTTTTTTCTTATTATTTTAATTACGCTATCCTTACACCATTTGATATGTGTGAATATTGATATCTCTTTCTTTGGAAAACTTTTGACCGGTGATGTATGCGTATAACATATATATATAGTATAAAATATAATTGAGTCTTAATATGACAGGGGCCAGCCTAACTATTGACTATTTAACTAATCATTGAACAATCTTATGTTTCGAAACTATAGCCATCAGGTCATGTTAAAGTGTTCTTAATGCTGAGTTGTCGCAGAAAATACAAAAAAAAAAATGATCTAATTCCACACAGAAACCAGAAATGACCATACTAAGTTGTCGGTATCCGCGCAAATGGTGGGCACGAAATCAACTATAGTGTTTGTTTTTTCGACCAGTTTACGCCTTTTCTGTTTGTATGAAAAACTTTTGGTATCGCCTTCGCCAATTAGCCTATGAAGTGTTACGAATGAGTAAACGCTCTCAATTTAGTAGAGTATAGTCGAAATAGTTTGATTCTTATGATAATATTAAATGGTGCAAAAAAGGGAAAGAGGATGTAATGCATCGAAATGCAGTGAATATGCACTGACGGGAATATTAGACAAATACTTGATCAAACTGAATCAATGATCAAATGAAATCAAACCCACTAGATGCGCTCAGGGATCTCATCTTTGTGGCGATCAATGGCGGAGGACTCCGCGTCCAACTGTAGACGAATGTCGGCTGAAACGAACGAACGAATTAGATCAAACCAACCAGCAAGCGTATATGTTAATATTTAATGTATTTTTACGATGGTCACTCATCATATACATGTATTATCTCACGAAGGTAAATTTATTTAAACTTTCGTAGAGTTTTGGCAACCTCTTTCGATGCGACTCTATGAAACGTATGGTTTAGACGTGCATTCATATGTATAATCAAAAACTTATTGTTTAACTGTTTTTTTATGTGAACAGAGAGCTAGCTATTATCTTGGATTTTGATTTGAGGGAGAAGGAGGGACTCGGTGAAGCCCATTCTGGGGGCTTGAGCCTCCTGAGTATTGGTTGTAGTAAGGTAAAAACTAAAAAGAAGACATCAATTTTTAAACTTTAAATGACAACAAGCTTTTGGAGGAGGGGTTAGGCCACTCCGCCCTTATTTAAATTTAATGTGACGTTTGAGATTTAAATACCTAATGTGAGAGACATTCAGCCAAATGGAAGCTTCAAATTATTGATTCATTTGACAGGCTCAAACACTGAGCAACGAAAACCGAACTGTGTTCGATCGAATCGGCGCTTTCTGGTCTGAATTCTAAAATAAATAATCTAGGTGGTGCCATAAGTCGAGCACGAGTATCCTTGATTGCGAAAACTGTATCGAGTGTGCAGGACTGGGTCCCACTCCCGGCGGACGTGCTTTATATACCCTCTCGCGAAGTGACTGCCACACACGTGCTACACAAGGCGGGACGAGCGCACGACACAGTCATGTACGCAAAGGTACGAATTAACTAATCTCAATTTAACCCTTACAAATATATATTTGTTAAATTGTTCACCGCGACGTTTTGTTCTATCTCGATACAGTAGAACTGGTTAAGTTAGATATCTCTGATGAATTGAAAATTAAAACAAAATAAGTAATGTAATTGAGACATAGCTTTAGCTAAGCAATCGAAACTGGGTTCCATTCCCATCGAAAGAGAGCAGAAAAGTTTGTTTTCGGATATTGGTTTCGTATACATATTTTTATGCGATGAAATGCCTACACCAGTATGATTTAATACAACTTGGCTGTGTAAGTTTTCGCTTTAACAGTAAATTGTATTATAACGATGTCGAAAATGACATGAAGCGTTGTTTTAATCTTTAAAGTAATCAATCAAATATAATCATTCTTGATTACTGTACAAAATATAACTAAATCCTGGACACTTAGATGTGATATTGCTTAGCTGATAGAGAAAGCTGTCGCATAGCACTTGTAGCCTACCGCCTAGGCTAGTGTCACTTGGCAATGATTTTGGTTTCAGTTGTTAATGTTGTGCTGCGCGTGGGCCGCGGTGTCGGCGGCGCCGGGGCTGCTGGACGGCATCGGGCTGTCGCACGGGTATGCCGCGCCCGCCTACACCGCGCAGATAGCGCCCGCCATCACTACACATGCCATCGCCGCGCCTGCCATCACTTCCCACGCTATTGCCGCCCCCGTAAGTGCATATGTATATTAATTAAAGAGCATCTCTAAGGAGAAGACAATATGTCGGAGGATACTCACTCAATAAGAGTGAAAGTAGGGGGTTCCTAGTTATCCAACGGAATGCACCGATGCACTAAATACATAGCTACCGATGTTGGCTATCCGTGCAAAATGTTTTCCAAATGTGCTAGTGGATGGCTCTGTGTTGTTTAAATGCAATCTTATTTAACCAAAGTTAGCATCACTGACAATTTGCGCTTAGAAAACTGTTATAAAAATATAATACATAGCGCGATATGTCACTAATAAAATAGTTGGCGTACAAAATGAATAAATGAACTTATTTTTTTTATCACTTTTATTTGAAAGAATTGACTAAAATTTGTGAGAAAAGCATTCTGTCATTCGTTTGGTGAAGCTATCTCCCATTAAATCCGGTTCGCAAAATCAAGAAAGGCTTTTGAAATGTTAATATTGAATTTGGTTCCCAAGCGGCGAATAAAAAACATCCTAAAAGTAGCTTAGTAAAAATATTTAAAAGGTATTGGAAATCCGCTCTTCCTATTATATATAAGGACCAATTAAGCACTAGGACTGTAAAATATATATGATCTAAGGTGGTCCGCGCGGAGCCCATCGACCCTAACCCAGCATATAGCTTCTCGTACGGCGTGGCGGACCCCAGCACCGGGGACCACAAGGACGCTTCGGAGACGCTGCAGAACGGCGTCGTGCACGGCTCCTACAGCCTCGTCGAGCCCGACGGCCACGTGCGCAAGGTCACCTACACCGCTGACAAGATCAACGGATTCAACGCTGTCGTACAGAGGACTGGCGGCACTCACGCGGTGAGTTAAACTGCATCTAACTGTATGGATATCAGAGTAGACAGAGCAATCGCTGTTTGCTTTTTACCTGCTTTTATTACGTCCCAATAGAGATATGATAGAGAGTTACAGACTATCGATTACGCAGTGTAAAGGTAAGAAGCACACTCTCATACGGCTGTCTTAAAATAGTATTAATACGGGCCTGGAATGGCGCTGGTGTAGCGGTTTGAACTTAACTGTTATCGATTAAAGTTTGCTGATTAACTGTATCAGTCTTAGCTACTTTTGGCGCTCTCTTTAAAAACGGTCTTCTGTCACAGCAACGCCATCTTTATTTAAGGCTATTAATGAGGTACACTTTTTAACTTTGAACACAGAATTTACCTCTACTCTTCATATATCGATAAACCGGGATTCGAGTGGTACATATACTTCTCATAGCTATTGCGGCGTGTGCGAAATTAAGTCAATACAAGATAATTAATAGATATATTAGAACTTGTTGTTTGTGCAATGATTGGAGAGTCATGATTTTATGTACTACAACTTGTAAAATGTTCACCTTGTTTGATAGGCACCTGTCGCAGTAGCAGCGCCCGCGCACGTTGCAGTCGCCGCGCCCGTAGCCAAGCTCACGCTGCCCGCGCTCGGCCACCCGTGGTAATGTCGCATCGACAACGTACTGCTGTGTTGCTGATCGGTACTCTACAAGATAGGCTGCAACCCCTCAAGCAAGTGCCAAAGGGAATAATGGTGGGACGCATCACCAATGCTCTCGTACGATATCCAAATAACGACTCTTTCTTTCCAAAGATGGCGGCTTAAATATGACGGTTGGATTATTAAAGTTATTAAGTTGGTTGTAAGTTTGATGCATGGAATAAGTCCAATAAGAAGGGATAACGAAATCGCTTAACAAGTCTCTTGAAACAAGAAATTGTTAAGCAAGATTGATATATGAACGATGTTCGCGGGGGTTGTCAGATATTTGTTTTCGGGTTGATGTTTTGAAGGATATTAGATGTCCGCTCGGCAATACAGCAGTAGCAATGACCTCGCAGTGTAATGTGGAATTGTAACTAATTGTTTTTTTTAATTTATTTCGTACTGCTTTGACTGTTGCTACGGATTTGATCTTGACGCGTTGTATTACTTTAATGTAAATATTATGTACTAGTTTATAAATAAATGCAACTATTGCGGTCATGGGTATTTTAATTTATATTTATTTATAATTTTCATTCACCATCCCTGACGATGATAATGATGATGACCTATATATATTAACCTATAAACCTGTGTCGGCAAATAATACTTGCCTCAAACGTTAATTAGTCCATCCTCCATACTTCCATCATTGTAGAGAAATCCTCCAATATATATTACAGTTTAAATCATAATACAACTTAACTTTTTGTTTTATAAATCGGCAATTTTTAAGTAGGGTAAAAGAGATTTTTTAAATTCAAATAAATCAACACATTGGATTGATAAACAGATCGGAGTCGAAGACAAAGTCATGGGCCTTCCATTTTCCACCCATGATTAGAAGTAGGCTTTGGAAAACATAGTGTTACAAGTAGTTACCAATCTAAGGACGTATCAGATAGTTAAAATAATCATGCTGACAAAAAAATATTTATAAGCAAAATAGGTGGAAGTTTAGACATGATCCAAATCATAGATTAAACAAGACATTTTCTAATGGTACGTTTAAAACTAGTCTACAGTAATTACTGGCTATCAAGAATTAGCTAAGGATTTACTGCGAAGTTGTTTTTGTCTATTTCTAGAGCACGTTATTACACCCGTACATCTTATAAAGTCATTTAATCCGGTCCCGCTGGGCAACTATTAGGAAACTATAAGTATGCCATGCATTCGGACTGTGCGGAGCCTAATACAGCAACGGAGATACGAGTATTTAATGAGTCCCATTAGGTAAAGTTTTATAAATATGCAGGCAAAGTGCGTGTGCTCTATTTTTTATCACCTTTGAATAAATACTAGTTATACACAAAAACAGGTATCCGTTGCTGATACCAAATGTGTAAAATTTGCAATGATAATTATATCATATACATTAATGTCCTAGATACATGTCTCCAACTAAACTTTTTATTCTATGGTGAGCTTAAATAGTTAAGGCGTATGCTCTAAAAGATCTAATAAAATCTAGATGTTGTAATAAGTTTCTGGTTACATATACCATAAAGAAAACACGAGTAATCCAATCGAGGGTTTTTTCATTCGACTTCAATCTTTTAAAAAATAAAACAACTTCTCATCATAACCTTTTATTTCCTAACATAATTCTATAAACAACCATATTCTTTTGCCGAATCTGAAAAAGAAATCTTATATTTTCTTTCGTAAAACATGTTTGCAATTAAAATATACTAAACTTTTTAAACTCTATGCCGAGCTAAGTTCCCTACGGTTTTGTTCCGATCAGACCGGTATCCTATTCTGGTGAGTCCACTTGGTGATGGTTCTCACAATGTGATCGGCGGTGGGGCGGGTCGGTGGGCCGCGGAGCAGGGCCAGTGCGTCTCGCAGCTCGACCGCGGCCCCAGGCTTGTTGGCAGCGGCTGCTTGTGCCACCCCGCATACTGCTCCCCTCAGGCCCTCCCACATCTCAGGGCCTTCGTCCAGTCTAAAATGAAACGCATGTCTAGTAAAGAAACATATTTTTTGGCGCAATTTTAACTAAGATCGATAAATTGTGCGTACCGATCTAGCATATGGAAAGCTTTCGCCGCAACAAGAAACTGCCCCATGCGGTAGCTGTCGTTCGCTACGAGTTGTAGTAATGCGAAGCCATCTGGAGTCCCAGAAGCCTAGACCAAAAATATGAAGATAGTTTAAAAATTTAAAACAATATGCAAGGTGTAGTTAAGTAAATGAATTTCTCAAATTTCAAATAGGTGGCGTTGTTCTCAATCTTCATTTAAGGAAATAATACCTTGGAACAAATATCCCAGGCGAGGTTGGCCTCTTTGTTCATGACATGACATCGGCACAGACACGAGAGATACGTGAAAGAGCTGCGTATTTCTTCGTCCTGTATGGCCAAAAGGCATTCCTCCGCTTCCCGATAGAATCCCGTCGCGGCTTTTGCCTAAAATTTTTAAAGTTAAAAAAACTCCGTACATAATGATAAATGCAAAAGCAATTTGATAAATGACATCGTCTCAAAAGTTATTCGCTCTCTCTGCGTGGGGTTTGGTTAAACAACAATGGTACCTGAGCATAATTAAAGTTAAACGTATCGTCGTTGACGAAGAAGCTCTTGATTGAGTTGAGGTAGACGAGCACCTCCTCGAACTGTCCAACAAGGAAGTAGGAAGAGGCCATGCACTGCCGGCCGGGGATGGTGTCGCACTCCGACGCCGAGCTGCCCACCAGGTGGAAGTTGTGCTGCGCCAGCTTCATTTGCTCCTCCTGGACGTACAGACATCAAACTTTAACCATAATACAAACTTTCTACTCTAGATTATTTTAATCATATCATGACGCATGCTACATGCAGAGGAGAACCTATAGATAAACCTTTATCGACATGTGAGTAATAAATAAATGCTTTATTAGCATCTCAGGTTTACCGATACAAGACCAAGATTCCGTTTCGCGCTAGTTTTTAGTCACCTCCCCATCGCTGAGATGTTTGCGGGAATCTAGAGGTCTGAGGGGTCAGCATACACCATAAGGAATATCTCAAATTAAACTTAAACAACAACTTGACAAATAACAGATTACAGATAGAAGACATAAAATAGAAAAAAATAAAGTACAAATTTCGACCTCTTTTTCTAAGTCTAACCCTAAATAAATATTTATGTGATAGCAGTGCATAGTTGTTGAAGTTATGGTTGGTCTACAATCTACTCACATCACCAGTGTCGTTATACAGTCTGACGGCGACGACGGCACGCAGTATGTAGTGCAGCGGCGAGCTGGCCTCCACCGGCTGCAGCAGCTCGCGGGCCTCCAGCGCCTCGCCGCGCCGCAGCCGCACGCTTGCCAGGTTCAGCCGAGCTTCGGGCACTACATCAACCAGCTCCGGTAGCACCTGATCATAGAAGTATATTATTACCATCGACATTTTTGGGCCAAAAGGTTCTAGGCTAACGGTCGAAGACGGTGCAGCCTTTCGCAGTATGCGGAACTGCACTTATTGATATTTGTGACGCTTCTTGAGGCATCTTTGGACTGATTATAACAGAGTTATGTTTCATGCTTTTATTCTTAACAAAGCGACGCTGACCTTCAGAGCGCCCTCTCCGTTGCGAAACACAATGAGATTGTGCTTCACCAGGTCCTGCCCGAAGGTATGCTGCTCTGAAGAGATCTGCTTCAGTTCACTTTCTGCTGCCTTACCATTGTACAACCTTATAAAAGAAATAGAATGGCTTAATTAGTAATAATTGTGAGACGAACCATCAGTAACCGAGCTGACTAAAATTTTAAGAGAAATGTTCTTCATTTTTCTACTCACCTTTAAACTCTTGTGTTTGCAGCCGAAGTTGATGGGTTGCTGCTGACGAATGATGATGTTCATTTAACATCAGATGAGCTTTGTATCTTGCTATCTTCACAGATGTATACCTCAGTACCGGTTCAAGAAGTGCAAAAGCGTGATGTTACCTTGGATATGACAACCCACCTGAACAAATTGCACGCCTTCAGGTTCCCTGCGACCGTGGAGGTGGGGTGCTGAGCGAGGTACACGCCCAGCACCTCTTGCGACACGTCGTAGTAGTCCAGCTTGTAGTAGCACAGGGCCACGTATACGTTGAGCGCAAGGTACGTGCTAGAACAATTACTCAGGTACATTGTAACAAGCTAGTGTTTCAAATAAGATACCTGAGATTATCTTAAAAAAATAGAAAATACGATAGCACTCACATATACTCCTTTTTTATAAACAAACGAGCAACGTGCGCCTAAAGTTAAATAATCACCGAATCTCTGCCTTTTTGATCAAACATCGGCAACATCAGGTGAACTGTACATCCTCTGCCGGCCTTTAAGAAGTAGAGCTCTTCGCATGAAAGAGTCTAGTCACTACACAAAGACTAAATCCTAGTGGTTGGGGAATACCTCTGGAGTCTAAGAGAAATAACGATGTGACGATAGTTTTGCTTTTACGTATACAACATACATGAGTTACATATATAAACGTAAATGAAGTAACTACTGGACTACCTGATTTCAATTCCTATAATAAAAGTCAAACAAAATAACATATAGCACCAAGTTTAGTATTTATAAACAGATGAGGCACACTATATAACTTATAGCTATTTTAAGAAAGATATTATTAGTTTACAAAGAATAAATATTATTGAAAGCGCCTTTTTTACTTATTTGTTGAACGAAAGAAACAGAAAAAGAAAGTACCAGTTTGCATGCGATAATATTTTGATCCACTCAATTGCATCAGTCTGGTATCTTTTATATCTGGAAAATTACATTAATTATATGCATTGTTATCTAATAAAGAAGACTCCAGTAAAACTTTATCCAATTTGACAAATATTAAATAAGGCTATAGTTTTTAAAACAGACCTTCGCGAAGCACTAATTTTATTGAATTCTTCTACGTCTGAAAATTATCCTGTAAAAGTGTGATAGTCACCGTCTGTCTAGCAAAAGCTTCTTGTACACATCGATAGCCTCCTGGTAATGTGCGCGCAGGTAGTGCACCGCGGCCAAGCTGAGCTGGTCTTCCGGCACGTCGCGCAGCGCCGCGTGCGCCTGCATCAGCGCTTCTTCGTCGCCCAGCTTGTGCGCTAGGTGGAACTGCAGACGGTTCTGTGAAGTACGCCGATGAATCAATAAGTCTACGGAAGATGGCTTTGCCGTAGACTAGCCGTTAGGAATGTTTGTTGGCCCTAGCTTCAATTCAACTAAAGGGTAAAATTATATATACCTAATGTTTGTTTTGTTGTAGGTAGGTTTTGTTGTTTGTTTTAGGTTGTTTTGTTGTTGTAGGTGCTGGAGGTGAGCGTAATCTTACACGCTATAACGTTGGGCCCCAAATAAGGTCATTAAAGACGAGTATATGCTTCTTGTCTATTACGATTGGAAAAAGTAGAATAAATTATTGCATAAATGTACGTTTGTTAGGTTTTCTTTCAATAACGAGGCTTACAAACTTTCTGTACAAACCTTTAGAGCGCAATCAGGTGCATCCTCGATAGCTTCTTGTGACTCTTTGTACATACCTGAATAAAAATAAACGATCTTTATTTACAATTAATCTTTGCAACCATCATCAACAACCAAATACTACGAAATTTTATAGGACTATATTAAAAAGTTCTCGACTCTTTAAATATTGTTGTTTTTAAGTTTTAGTTTCTTGTATTTCCTTTTCTTAATAATAATAATAATGTATATAGTACAATGCGCGTGGGATTGTCGAAACGTATATAGTGGGGGTAAAAAAAGGGTTCGTCACCTTAAAGTTGACATTTGCTTGCACCAGGGACACTGACACACACGCACACACAATTAATTATATAGAACCTATGTATTTGATTCTACTTTCATATTGAATAGTAGTCTATACTATTTTAAACCATGTTGTAATATCAAGTAAGTGTAAATGTATGCAGTTTTCTGCTTATTGCTTTAGTTTCATAAAGTACTAAGAGTTTACGTCTTGTTAAAGGAATTCGAAAACTGATGAAGGTTTTCGCACCCCGACTGTACCCTATGTGTTGTGTGAAGTGAAATAGTAAACAAAACTACCCTGTTTTAATTACATTTACCCAAATAGAAATAGCAAACTGCGAGATCAATGGGCATGTTGTCAGCGACGCGCGAGTCCAGGTTCTCCCGGGCCCGCAGCTGCTGGTACTGGTCGAGCGCGCGCCGGTAGTCCCCCAGGTGGAACCAACACCACGCGCTCCACACCTCCAGCCACACGTCCTCGCTGCCTTCGTGCTTCAAGAACTAACACTAATGAATCAGTGTACGTAAACTTAATAAACACCAACACGTGATGACTTGTGGAAGCGTTATAACGCATTCACAAATCACCCTGTAGTGTCCGGACTTGTAAATAACTTGAACTACTATGGACATTGAAGTTTAGTTTAGAATATCTTTCAAAACGAAACGTATATTCTTTTAAAACAAATTAAAAAAAACACATATCTACTTGTATCTTATTAAAATATTTTGAAAACTCGGTACTAGCATTTTACAAGAAGACTGCCCTCAAAATGGAAAGAGAATAAAAATGAAAATAATTAATTTGATTATTTCGATGGACAGACGGAATGGCGGGTCGGTTCACGATAAGTAATTTGAGGTTTAAACATATATTATCTTTTAATATTCCTTATTAATGAGGAAATAATTACTTCCAGCAAGGTGATAGCGCCAACATAATCCCGTTTTAATATGAAATCCTCAAACTCCGGAAAATTCTTCTTAGCAGAATGACCACCGGTACGGTTCTCTGTGGCTGGTTTTGATCGAGAGAGGATCTGTAATACAGCTCAAATGATGGTCATGGAAATTGTCTAGATATTTTTCATTCACATACATACATATTAATAAGATATATTAATTCAGCATTAGTTTGTCACATAACATTTGAATGGTGGATTCAATCCATTGATTTTATGTTTTGCAGACCAGGTACCGGGGCTGGTAAAAAACTTCGTACACGGTTTACTTATGCTAAACATGTAAAAGATTGAAAAAAAACGGAGAAACTGTCACGAGTCAACTATGTTCTTTTTAATTTTTAACGAATCATCATGATTAGCATCCATTTACGAAATTATTCGTACATATAAACTACATGATAAAATGAGTGTACGGTGCATTGCAATAGGATGTACCTAGATTACTAAAATAAAAACAAATTCTTATATACTATCTGGAAAAAATTTACGACACACACTTTATATTTAAGTTAGTACTAAAAAGAATAACACCTTTTGTGTTAAGTAAGCTTTCATAAAACCTATACTTGATTACTTTTAATTCACACTAACCCTGCAACAAGAAATACATACCATTTTACTCAATAATCTCACGGTATTAGTTTACCTTGGTATTTGGTATCGAGATAGACAAGTAAATTATTGTGTATGCACTGTTGTTATGGCAACCAAAAAAATAAAATAATTTTGACGTTGTCTTTTTTTCTAAGAGAAGCGGGCAAACGAGCAACGGGTCGCTGAAAGTTAAGTGATCACCACCGCCCATGAACATCCACAATATCACTGATATATAGATGGCGGAAGGTAGATGCGCTGCCAGCTTTAAGGCAAGAAAACGCTCTGCTTTCGAAAGATCCTAAGTCATTTTCATTCGTTTCAAGTTTCAAACACTAGTCATCCACTTCTGTACGATGTTTGTTTAAAAAAACACCATCGCGGGCAAAAGTGATGTAAAGAGATCCAGAAGGCGCCACCCGCGCTGGACAGACCAAATAAGCGCAACGCTCGAAGTTCGAAAGTGTAATCTAGCCGGTAATCGATACGACTTCTCCAAAACTTTTTAAACAATGAATATGTCAACATGAATTTGCCTAAATTTCAGAACTTTTTCTTTCACGTCTTAATAATTTTTCTAATGTACATTTTATTTTAAAGTTTCAAGTTGAAAGATTATAAGCTTTGTGATTTTTGTCCCAACAAGTGTCAAACGACATTTGTGACTGTGACGTTATCTTCTGCCATTTTGACAGTTGACAACCGTATGTTTATACTCTCGTAATGTATTCGTTGTGGCCTAATTAAAAAAAACTATTTAAAATAATGTAATGTATTGAGTAGATTGAGTAAACCGTTTTAAGCAACAAATATGGATGATTGTAGGATTTGTTTGAAATGTGTAGGCGATAAAGATATATTTCAATTGAATGCTGAAAAGGAAGACAGTTCAAAGAGTTTCTTGGACATAATGTTTTTTTGTTTAGATATCGTTGTAAGTAGATTATAACAAAATTTATAGCTTTACAAAATTTATATTTTTAATTACCCTTGTGTTTTCTTTAAGGTTTCACAAAATTCTAAACTGGGTACTAAATTATGTTCAGAATGCTACAAGAAAATTATTGCATTTGAAGAATTTAAAACTCTTGCTTTAAAAAGTAATGCATATTTGCAAACCTTACAACTGAACGTAAACATAAAAAACGAAGTTTTCCTTGTAGATGATATTGAATATGATAATTTTGGTGATAATGAAATAAGCAACAACAATGAGAGCCCTTTCAAAGAGGAAAATAATGAGAAGAGATTTGAGTTTCTTCAATCCGATGATGAGCTACTTAGTG
>JWHW01032676.1:120308-132810 GCA_000931545.1 Papilio glaucus | reverse complement strand
TCAAGAGGTGTGGAATAGCGATCATTACAAAAAAAATCACAAAGATATTGCTGTTCGGGCGACCTGCTCGCGACTTGTTTGTATTCCATGACTTTAACAGAAAACGAGTTGCATGCGAATGTTTGTGTATGAAATTCAGCAAAGACAATAATAATGTGGGTAGTATGTAGTGTAATTTCATCTTAGGTGTAACACAAGTAATAAGCATACCTGGTATCCCTGCGGGAAGTTGTGCGTGCCGGCGCGCAGCGTCAGCTGGTCGTGCCCCTTCCACACGAAGCCGTCGCGGTCCGACACAATGTTCACAGACATCGACTGCAAATACGTTAATACGAATATAAACAATGAAACAAGATCATCATTGAACATTAACATAGAACATAAGAGATTTTTGAAAAGAAATCACTCACTTTGACTTCCGCAGTGCTGGCTGTAGTCTTGAGACTAGCTACGACGATGTGGCCGGCCGCGCCGCCGATCGTGAGCATACCCGATAAGGGGCACAGGATAACCTATAAAGAGAAAATGGAGTTATCGTAAACATTAAAATAATAAACAAAATGTATGACCATTTAGGTTAAATATCTTTTAATTATTTATGACCTCATAGGGCCCGAAGTAGACTTTTTTGCACCTCTTTGATCTTGCACCATAATAATAAGCACAAAAGAGTTTTCCTACATTTTGAATAATATTTCGCTAAAATATCCCGGCTCACCCGTTTGACGGCAAGCCTTGGGTCGTCGCTGTAGGGGTCGAAGGTGCCAACGCGTCTGAACGGCGGCCACTCCTCCTCGTCGTTCTGACTATCGTTGTTCTCGCCTATTTCTTCACCGCTACACATAAACAATAATTATTGATACCAAACTATTTCATAAACGAAGCGTTTAGTTTTTATTATTTTGCGTCCAGCAAAAGATTTAACATTTTAATCTATACCATAGATTACTGGTTAAATTGGACACGAGGAGAGAGGGGGTGGAAACCCCCTCACTTAATATGAATGAACCATTGACTGCCGGTGTTTCCCTATTGAAATACTAAATAAACGGTCTCGCCAGTAACCAAGAAGGGTAGGCAGAGATTATGGATTTACATTTGTCGCGATCCTGGCGATTACGCTTTTTCTACATTCACAATTCTACGCATACATAGTCGTCAGTAGCGAGTACTTGTTATATCGTCTTCTTTTAGTATGTCACTAAGCTGATTGATATACATTTTTCAGGTCCGTCCCCTACCAACACCATCACTCACTATCGCAATATGGATTTGCCTTGTCACTCTTCATTTATCTTTTAATATCCCCGAACCACTGAAGGACACCTTACTCAATTTTAATCATAACATCCACTTTTAATGTCTTTTGTATGTATTAAAATAAAGATGATGATTAAACGTCCTTTAACATCATATTGAATATATAAAATAAATTTGAATTTGTATTTTGTAATGACAATATATTATATGGGGCTCTGAGGACATATGTAATTTACTGAAACATTTTAGTGCAATGTGCAAGTGAATTAAATACATTAATTATCTAAGTGTTCGTCAGTTATTTGTTATGTGCGATAAGATATTTGTGAGCGTATATCGTTATATCAGGCCATCTGTTACATTTCAAAACATAACTCGATGAGTTTAGTATTGCACTTGTTATAAGTGATTCGTCTGACTTAGCTTTTAAGTTAACATAATTAATTATTTTATGAATATACTTTTTGTATTGTAAGTGGTTTTAAAAGTGATAGCTCCGTGTTAGTGTTTTTGTAATATCTCAGAAATATTGCTTTACAACTAACGAAACGAAATATATTTGTGTTCGTTTTTCTTATGTTTCCGATTTTTTTTAAAATGTAGTACTGGCAAAACTCAAAATTTTCCTACATCACAAATCTACTACATGCACAATCTGTCTGATATTGGCATTATAATTTTTATATATCTCCCTTCCTATTAATAGCTATTTCTATAATAGTTCTTACTGTAGAGGTTTTGGATACAGTATTTACCGGTCGTCTGTCTGACACCATCCGTTGGAACCAACATTTAGATTTTTTTGATATTATTAGGACACGAATTTATAGCTTCATTAGCAGCAAGAGAACGTTATTATATCGGACGGATCTAACATTAGTTTGATTTGCAGCATTTTATATTGTTATTAAACTCACTCATTAACACAGATTTTATTACGAAATTAGTAAAATAAACAAATTAACGTAAATGTTATGTGACATACACAGAAGCATTACTGATAAATTGGTTACATTTTGTAATATTTATTTTATTATTGGTAATATACAGTTAATTTCAAACTAGTCTTAGAATAAAAATGAATAAACACTTTTAAGATAAATTACAATATCTATAATAGCAACACCGAACATGAACTGTCACTGTCAAAAACTAACTAAACCAATTTTAAATCATTTTAGTCTTCGTATCATTAACACAACTATTATTACGAAACATAAATAAGACTCATAGACACGGAAATGCACAAACAAAACATAAACTGCAACAAACAATAGTTAGCACAAGCTCGGAGACATACTCATGCTTAGAGAAACGGTTGTTTACCTCGTCCTCGACCGTTTCAGTCCGCTTTGAATCGTCGCAAGCGAGAAGCAAAAGTACAATGGTTAGATGATATTATCAAGCTAATGTTCCTTCAACTATTTTAACATATAAAATCAAACACTGAGTTACTTGGAACTATCGGTTCTAGTATTCAAGATTGGATAGTTTTGATACTATATTATAATAGGACTCGAGATATAATTATTTATATATTTCTCTGTGAAAACATTATTTTTCCAGTTCTCTTGTTTCCTCTTAGTTGCGAAACCTTGTTTCAATCTTACTATTATCTTCAATAGACTTTGACGCGTTAATATGACACTATATCTTAATACTTTTACTATCTTTGTAACGAAATACGTAAATGAGATCATTGTGATCACATACTCTAGACAATCCAAAAAGTATTGGTAAGTTTCTGAAAATAACATGTATTTTATAATTTTCTAAATGATAAAGTACTGCAGATATGGGACAAAAAGTAAACAAGAAATACCACTCTTGTATAATGATGTAATGAAATGAATACATTTATGTGATAGATATAAAATTTGATCTATCCAGATGATTTGAGTAAATTAGATTTATTAAAATATGCTGTTGTGCAATACAATAACTTATACCATCACCACATGTGGATACTCTTATATTTATGTAACTTCTTGCCAATTGAACCGTATCCATAATTCGAGTATTTTAAAACAATTGAATTATTGTCCAATAATCTGTATATAGTAAATTATATCAAGAAGGCATAATGACATCAAAACAATATCACACCGTATTCAAGCCAATTTATATTCACTTATGACCTACCAACCACCGTACAGCGCCTCCACCAAGTACCGCAAAGCTCTAATCGCTTGTATTCTCACCTAAACAAATGCGCTGTGGTGTACTTGTACAGCGGGGTCATGGCCACGCCGCTGACGTCCCAGAAGTGCACGGAGCCGTCCTCGTGGCCCGTGAGTAGCACTTGCCGCTCGCCCGCCTCCCCGCCCTCTACCAGGCCCCCGGAGATAGGCCACGCCCCTTCGGAATATACGTTCTCTGTTTGCTGTTGCCCTGTAATGATTACCATTTTGACTATTACTTAAGGTAAAAAAAGCGAGAAAGAAAGAGATAGGTGAGGAAGACAAGTAGTGTTATGGTGCGATAATTAATGGCTAAAAGGGCCGATTCGACTGAGGACCATAATCGCGACCACACAGAATAGACGTGTGACACATTATCTGAAAAGTGAGCTGTCTCATTTCCCTTCCCACTCTCATTACTTTCCTTTTCACTCCCCCCTTTTTTCTTACAAATAAGCTGGCGTCGCCTTCATAACTATTTGTATAGTAACAGATGTTGAGGATGGCGGCTGTCATCAGTAGCTTGCTTGTTTTCTTTTTTCTCCTATAAAATTTTAGAATGACATCGTCTGCTTTATATTTAAGTGTATGTACTCTCACCGGCGGCTACGATATTGTCGTAGACGTTGTGGGCGACGTTATCGACGAGCTGCGCGGTGGTGACGGCGGACGCGTGCACCGACACTAGGTAGGGCAGCCTCAGCGGCCGCCAGCGCGCGTCGCACAAGTCGATCACAACCAGCTCTTCTTCGGCTAACACCACCTTCATGAATACCAAATAAAAAAAATACTTTAATTTCGTACAGTGGCATGAAGTAAGGGTTATTTTATGGGAACTAAGAGAAATCGAACCTTGCATAGTAATTAAAACCGTGTCAAGAAAAACATAACTTTTTTAAGCTAGTAAAACAACTGGTACAAATAGAGGCAGCCAAACGCAACTGTGTTAAAGGGCTCCAAGCCGTTGACTGCAAGACAGATGGCGTCGGCGCTCACTTGTATCAGGAGCCAACACTTTGGGTCGCTGCACTAGCGGAGTAAGTATGTCAGATGAAGAAGCTGTTGGTTCTTGGAGCCAACAACAAAAATAAGTTTTGGTTGATGAAATTTATTAGTCTTTGTGTGGTTTTCAAATTGTTTAATATAGTCAGAATAAATGATATACAAAAACACTCTTGTATACGCGATTGGGCTAGACTATGTCGAACAGCAAAGCACGCCGGCAAAATGTACATTACCAAGGTTGCGGCCACTTGGTTGACGGTGTACGCGCTAAGCTGCGCGGGCGTGTCGGGTCGCTCGTCCTGCAGCGGCGCGCCGTCCGGCGGCACCGGCGTCGTTGTAAAGAAGTCGATAACCTGTAGAATTACAAATGTACATCACATATATTTTTCATACGATAGATACACTATGCCCGCGATGTCAGATTTAATTTTTCCGTATACTGTTTATCAATGACAAACACCACTCACACGGCTTGTGAAGTCGAACGCCACATGTTTCTCGCCTTGCTGCACTGTGACAGTATATTTGTCGGAATACGAAGCTCGAGGCATGCCACCTGAAATGACGAAACAATACTAAAATAATTTTCTACCGATGCACTTTACTTCTGGTGAGAAGGTATATTCACGTACCCCAAGTACGTAATATTAAAAGAGGAAAAATGTGTTCGTGCGTAAAAACCCAAGTCTGTTTACAATTTCCTTATAATCAAATTTAATACCAGGGACAAATTAAATCGTTTAATTTGCGTTGAATAATTTAGTAATAATAGAAAAGATAATTTGACATATGTACATGGAATAGTACATTGAAGGAGAAAAAACCGTGATCGCACTCCGGACTCCTCCGGTTTGACCGGGATGTACACAACATGAAGAATGGCAACATATCCGATTGCGTATGTCTGCTAGTATGATTGTAATTTCCTTATCAAGTGCTTTGAATATGATAATTACCAGCGTATATGGTAATCTCATCATTGTCCACACTGGTCCTGATGAGGATCTTGGAGATGGCTTTGCAGGGGTACGGTCCGTAGGGTGTGATTGGCTCCTTCAGGGGCCGGTCGCTCGCCGCCCCGGCGACCTCCCACGTCACGTACGATCCGTCATTGTGGGACGATGTGAAATGTTCGCCTGGAATCAAAAGTAAAAAAATGATGTAGCACGAATTATATTTCGACTTATAAACTTGATGAAATGTGAACAGTTTCATGAGGTCGTTTTAAAATAATTTTGTTTGGGTGAACAACTGTAGTTAGTTCCCTTTATGTTTAACGTAAGTTTATGATGGCAAACCGTGTAGAAAATTATAGTTTGTTCCAAATCAAGATGTAAAGTTTGTAAACAAACAAACTTACCATACATATCAGCTGTTGCACTTTTTATACTTTCACCAGAAATGTTGTAATCTGGTGGATATAGTAAGATAGATTAAAGTGTAATGTAATTGTATAGTACGGATAGCTAATGTTATAAGATAACGTGAGAAAATGGTTCCGAAAATATGTTGGAATTTACGAACACGAATGGTAAGGTGTACCCTTTGTTTACAAACTTTACACCTTAGTTTGGAACGCAACTATAAATACGTTTATTTACTAAGCACTGTGTTTAACGAAGACAGAGCAAGCAGAGGCAATAATTGCCGGCAGTTTGTCAAGGCAACCACCTATAATATAATACTAGGCAGTATGTCCCTGAGAGTAGTATTTTTGCGTTGTATGTCTTTACGCATTGGTTATGTAAATAATTAAAACGGTTATTTTTGGTTCAAAAAATAAATTGTCATTTTAAGTTAAATATAATGCTTACTTGTTTGTATCGTTTATAAAAATGGATTATATTAAACATGATATATACAAATGTAGTACCGTCATCATTCCAACACAGACTCTCCAGCTGTTGGTTGGACACGAAGGTGTGCGTGGGGGACGAGGCCGCTCGGTCCCACAGCACCACCAGCCCTCGGTTGAAGCCTATGAGGATGCGTGTTGGTACTTTAGGGTGTTCGCATATCGCCTCCACTGCTCCTGGATTTACTTTAAAATCTTCTGGACAGCTGGAAAAAAGGATTTTTGCAATTATAGTGAAGCGAAGTGGGTATTTTTTGAAAGTTGTTTTATTACGGCAATCTCTATCTTGCCCAAATGATGAACATAGTTTATTTTTTAAATCATAGCTGTTATTATAATACAAGTTTTATTGCAACAATATGAAAAAAAAAATCAGTAAAATTCGTCTTGTCATCAACAGATAGTTTTTATAAAATTTTCAGCTTTTTCACCGACACCATCGAACATTTCTAGTTAATTTCTCAGATAAACAAATATGCATAGTACCCAACGAGTGGTCGATACTTTGTCCAAATATTCGCATTCAAGAACTCACTTTTGCATAACAACATCCTGGTATATAACGTCCTCATGCAGTGTGAACGTGTTGAGGTCGAGGGTGTAGATATTGCCGACCTCGGTGCCGAGCAGCAGGTTTTTGCCGGTAGCCTCGACGCAGAGCGCGGATATCCTCTTGTTCTTGCCCTCCAGCGTATGCGACTTCAGCTCCACGAGGGACTTCTCGTTGATCTCCCACAAGTGGAGGCTATTGTCGTCGCATAGTGATACAAGACGTCCTGTGCCTGTAATAAGTGGTTACAATCAATAATTCCATCGAGTGTTTCATGCTGTATAAGCTTTTATTCCCAGGGTTTTTATCGTTCAGGTTACAAAGTTAAATCTTGGAATTATATCATCTGGCTCACGTAATCTTGATGAACGCATTTATTTGTGACATTTTGTTTTTAGTAATGGTTTTGTTTATAGGGATTATATAACATAGGTGAAGGATTGGCAAAATTGTGATATTTATATCGTAAGAAGCTTGTACAGCAATATACTATATTATCATCTACCTACATTATTACTTATTTAGGTATTAAAATAATTGTTTTAATTTCTTGTATCATAACTATTGAGTTACTGTTTTCCTAAGGAGTTCCTTATTGTGCAACTTACCAGATATGAAATGTATTTGGGTGACAGCGGAGTCCGGGTTGGTGTGCTGGCCGTATAATTCGACGCCGGGGCGGCCGTAGACCTTGAGGGCTCCGGTGGCGGTGCCGAGGGCCGCGAGCCTGAGCAGCGGGTCCCACGCGAGGGCCGACGCTCTGTGTGGGAAGCCGTGTTGCACTGTCTGTGAACAAACATACACGCTGTTAGGACAAGTACATCGGTATTGATCATCAATAGAGGTTAATTCCTTGTAAAATTGCCACTAGAAGAGTCAGTCTTCAGTGTTTTTTATGGAATTTTATATCATCATTATCGTATAGAATTACGCTTAACAGGCTTTTATTAGCATGATCTGTCTACTTTCTTTCGATGATCGAAGTGTCTCTTCTCAACCTCACATCTTCTCCTCGACCATCCATACTTTTATATAGTGACAAATTTTTCAAGTGGTGATAATTTGACTTCCTGTAACTACATAAAAAATGTCTGAGATTTGATTCGTCCCGAATTCTAGGTATCCTTCAACCGCTCCGGTATTGTGACTCATATGTATTATGTTAAGAATACTTTTACAGTTTATATTTAGTCGGTTACATTGAAGTATAGCTTACACAATGATCGTATATTTGTTTTCGTTAAATCTCTTCGTTTGCATAACATTAGTACTCGTTCTAAAAATGCGTATGGACACGGGATCATGGTATCGACAGGCAGGAGGAAGTTGGGTTTATAAATATTTAGTCTGTGGCGTTGCTGCTTACTCGTAAATTTAGCTGACGACATTCTATATCTCTATCTATAAATACCGTACAGTGGTAGTTATCGAGGCCTAGGCTAAACAATTATGAATTATAATTTATAACTTCCTTTCTTGTTGTAGAGCGGTTGCTGTGAACTATCAAGGTTTTGAGATAGCATACGAAACAATGTTGTAGTATTTAGTGTGAGTTACATGGTTCTTTCTTAGTATGGTTTTCCCTTCCTTAACTACCATAAAGGCTGACAACATAACTGCCACTAACTTAGTTGTCTATGGGTAGATGTGGTGACTAAATAAAACTAATTCGTACAATCAGTAGAAGTATTTTGCGTTTCGTCTGACGAGTGACGTGTCTAATTACAGTCCTCTTCCCCTTTTCCGTCCTTGTCTTATATGGAAAGGATGGATAGGGGGCGAGGATTTGACAGGGTATGGATAGGAAAAGGAAATATCCTTTTTTGTTTATCCCCTCTGTCCATTAAACGTGGCAACACATCAGCTTGTTTCAGGTGCATATGGGCGGTCACTTCATATCAAGTGAACCGCTTGTTGTTTGCCACCTTCTGCTATACGCTACATGCTCAGACCCTGAGTTGCATAACAAAATCCTTATGAAACATTTGTAATTGCATCATCAGAGCGTAACCATGTTATCAGACTTTTGGATATTTAAACGTACACCCTCATAAAAGCTAAATCATTTGTGCCATTACCCGCATTGGCCGACTGCCAGTCGACAATACCCGATTAAATCGCTGTATGTAAACCGCCAATAGCCTAAAGCTTTAGAATACAGATTCTGAATCTTCAGGACCTAGATTTGAATCTGCCAATCAACTATGTCGTGAATTATCTTTTAGTGAATGTTTATAATAAAAAGCTCCAGCCAAAAGATAACTTGAAAAATACATTTTATTTTATTTTCACCAAGAGATCATTTTTAATGTTCAATAACAAAAAAAAAACTATTTAAAATATATTTAATTCGGTTCTTGATAAAACGTGACACAAATGTAGTTTACAAGGTCAGTGTCAAGGACGGAATTAAAAGCAGGGTCAAAATGAAATGTGTCTAGGTGTTATAAAATTATCACGGCCACACACCGCGGTGGGCCGCTATGATGTCAGTGTGTATACCCACAGGCGCGGCGGCTTTCGTTGCCAAATGACATCACTGTACGAGGACAATCCGTCGCGAACATTACTATTAGCGCACTCAGATGCTTTTTGCAGACGCATTTCCTCATTAAATTTTATTAACCGGTTACTGTTGCACTTGATTGTAATTCTCAAGATTTTTTTCTTCTTAAAGTTCTTCCTGTAAAGTTCGGCGATCATTTCTCAACATATTTTTAGTTAAGTGTGCTCATTTAGTATTTAATATATATTAACATTTTAATATATATTCTCGGTCTCGGTTTACCGGAGGAATATATAATCAGAGGTGGTATTTTATTATTGAATTAATTAAATATAATATGTAATAATTAAAAATATATTAATAGTGTAGACTTAGGTATGTGTAGCCATATATTGTTCTAAATTATTTACTTAATTAATTAATTACACGCATAGCCAGTATACAGGTCCTGCGTGTACAGTATAAAGATGCTTTCAGGGTGCTGGTGGGGCTGCCTAGATTCTGCAGTGCATCGGGCATGTTTGCGGAGGCTCATATCGACGGTTTCTATGCCATAATAAGAAAGCGATGAGTGTTCTTACTCTGCAGGGTAGGGGCTAGCTCCAACAACATCCTGGTCATGATAGAGAGATCTTTAAATAGTGTCTTGAGTTACCATTTTGTTCATAGGGTATTTTTACTTATGAGTTTGCAGCGCTTTTTTAAAACAGTCTATGGATAACAGTCTATTTTATAACATTAATATAATTGAATTCAACATTGTAATTAGTCATGCAGCGGCCACGTAACGCACTAATTGCCTCCCAACACTGGCAATGATTAAATTCCACGCGCACCATCAATATGAATGAGTGGCATTGTGCGAGCGGTTAATTCCCGCTCGTTTGTACTGCCCGGATTGACACTTGCGATTTAATTAGTCCGTATTACAAACAAAACAAACTGATTCTGTTTATATAATATGCGTAAGTGTAACTTATCAATAATCTTCTTCCATTTCATTGTCATTAATCCAGTAGTATGCAATAGCCCAAACCCTAGCAATAGAACAAACAGGCTCTTGAGCTGAATTTCTCTCAAAGGCGCCCGGATACATCATAACCGATGGCCTAAAACATAAATGTACAATACAAAATGTAATTAATTGTTCATTGCCAAGTCCATGGCGATTAATGAATTCATAATGTTCTATCGTAATAACTTTTTAAAGTACAGTATGCGCTATCTGAGACTCCATTCAGTCTTCACACAGTAAAATATGATTATCTGTGGTGTTTCCAGTCAAAAATATAAAAATAATCACGTCTCTTCAGGCCAATGCACCAGCAGCACAAGACATTTTAATAAAAAAGTATCAATCAAACGTCATACACAAGCCATATTCACCCTTGAACCTTGACAATAGCAGTCAGAATAGAAAGGACAATAAGTGGAAGGCAAATGAAGATACCAGTTGCCCATAACGGTGCAGGCGAACCGGTCCAATAGACCAGTCTAGTCTGACGGCGGTGCACGCGCGCTCACAACATTCACACAGGTACAAATAAATTCGTATAGCAAAAGCAAACTTGTTATGTTGATATAGAAACAGATAAGTTACCTTTCTTGTTTAAAATGCATTGGTTATATGTATATTGTAAGTCGTTTCTACGAATCGATTCGTGAAATTAGTAATTTTACTGGACTTGTTGTCTTTTCTCACGTATTCTTAGTGTTTCAGTGGCTAAGTGTGTATTTCTTCTATTTAGGCCTAAAAATACCACTCCTATTAAACTTTGGATACTGTACTAGTGAGGAAGGGAAGAGGACAATGTACAGTATCCCCATACTGTACATTTTTTTTAAATGGAGAGTGTTACAGTTTATATAAGGGCGAATTCTGGTCATTAAAACGATGTGATAAGACTGAACGTAACGTTTTTTTACGTATATCGCACGTAAGCAGATTGCTGAGACCGATCTATTTATATTGTAAAACATCATTTACTGAGTCATCATCGAATTGGTTGTTCGTGAATCGACTCAAGGATTTTTAACGTACTTGTTTTAATCACTGAAAGGCGCGGTTCAAAATTATTTAACGAAATCCCTTAGGGGAATTCCCCCTGTGTAATACAGTGTATATTGCACCCCTACCTCACCTTGGATTTCGTAGATTTTTATAAATTAACGCAGCACATTTCAAAGAATACCAGGCGCGTCACAAATAACACCCCACGTAATAATGTCATAACAATGTGGTGTTTTTACTTTAACACCATTCCCGCGTTCTACTTGTCGCCGCACATAAAAAAAAACTTTACTTTGATAAGTACCAAAATGGGTTATATTTGTGTATATATATTAATAAGCAGTTATCGTATAACCTTCTTCAACAGAAATCATACATAGAATTCATAGAAATCATCACACAAATGTCTGTCCCGGGTGGGAGTCGAACCTGCGGCGGAACCATGACCTGCGGCGTGAAAAGCAAGTATCTTACTAACCACACCAACTGGCCCGTCAATATGCATAAGGTCCAATGCATAATAAAGGATTGCGACTAGTCAAAGGATATTTGTTTATCAGCTAGTCAATTTTTTTGTCATTCATACCGTAAAACCAGACAGTTTCCTCATAATGCTTATTACATTAAACATTTAGTTCATTCTTTTTCACCCAGTGGCCTAGTTACCAGGCGAATATGTTCGCGCTTGGTTGGCGTAGCGTATGCGCTGAATAATATATGCTACAGGACAAACACATTATACGTATGTTACAGCGATCAAGTATATTAAAATATATATCAGAGCATGATATGTTCGGTACAATTATGAAGTAATATTAGTATTATGATAACAAGCTGTGCCCCGCGGTTTCACCCGCCCTGCAAGTTTACTTATCGAAATGATATTACTTACTTAACAGTAATAATCTATATAATAGTACATGTACATGTACTATATTTTTAGCATTTTTATCGAACAAATGTTTGACATGGTTCTTTAAATTGATATAACTTATTTATTTATAAAGCGATTGAGATAAAACATGTTAAGTGAAGCTTACTACAATACATTAGTGAAAACTGCACCCAAATCGGTTAAGCCGTTTCTGAGATTAGTGGTAACAAACGCACTGATAAACAGACAAAAAATCTAATA
>JWHW01032676.1:90613-103249 GCA_000931545.1 Papilio glaucus | reverse complement strand
AATTTGAATTTGGAATTCCTTACCAAAGAGGAGAAATTCGTGATTAAAGTGGCCAGTACGAAAAACGCCAGTTTCATATGTAAGGACCTAATATTATGTATATGTAATTTTACGAAGAAAAGTAAATATATATGACTGGTCTCACATATAAGTGAGTGACTGCTATTAGCTAAGTATTACTTACAGAAATACAGATTTGTTGGTAATTAAACGATTATAAGTAAAAAATAACCAAACTCTAAGTTACAAATTAATAATAACTAACATTGTGAAGTAATAAATATACCTTGTTCCATTGCAAGATATGATTGTTGTAAACAAATAACGTAATTTACCATACATGGCGGAGAAGAAGGGAAGTGAAATTGTGTAATATGGATAGCTAATGTTATAAGGTAATATGAGAAAAAGTTATTTCGAAAATATTTTGGAATTTATTCATTTTAACGTAGAAACTTTGTTTACAAAAATACCGTCTCACTGTGAAACACGGTATTTACTAATAAACGTATTACATATATACTATATGTAATACATTTATTAGTAAATACCTATACATATATAAAAAAGTTGGAAAGTTTGTTTGTTCTAAACTAATCGCAGGAACTATCAATTGGATTTGAGAAATTATTTTTGCATTTATTAAAGAAGGATACAAACTTTATAACATCACGCTTCGACTCTTAGGAGCAGTGGAGAAAGAAAAATCACGCTTAGCGGGAAGGATGTAACATGGGCGAGCGATGCATATCGCGGGCGAGTGAAACAGCGGGGCACAGTTAGTAGTAAAATAAATCAATTGAAAACTGCTAATACGAATGAAAGTTAGGCCTACTGTATTCATAGTAAAATTGTGGTTGAATCATCCACAATTCTTTTCTTTTTTTTAGATTAAAGTAATTAATCGTGTTTAATAAATCATGAACACAGAGGGATATCGCGTGTTGTTTTCAAATGTATTAAATTTCGGGGACGGCGCATCATTATTTTACATGCGCCCCCATGTTTATTTAATCGGAGAATCTGTTTGCCCTGTTACAATTATTCCGTCGAATAATTTTATATGATGATCGTATTTTTGTATATTTAAAGTAACTTACACATATTTATTTTTTTACAAAAAACACCTTTAGATATAACTATAGCCGAGGCGCAATTCAGTGCAGACATATATATAGTAATTAAGTCTCCGGTCAACGAGACGTGTACGTTATCTACCTCTAGTTTTCTAAAAAGAGTTAAATCAAATTACGAGAAAGATTCCAGACGTCTAGAAAAGAAACTATATCATCGAATATGCAGACTGTATGCATATTGTATATTAGACTTTTCGGTGTATATTTATCTGTCAAAAATAAAGCTACACTGGCGTTGTCTCGTTATAAGATAGAAACAGTGCGTTCAAGATGTTTTAATTGATTATTACGATTTGATAGTTGGTAGCTGACGATAGAACGAAATGCCTCGGCATGACCTAAGTTCAGGTGAAGGTTACCGGACGTTCAAGATAAGAGATGAATATGTCTTTGTATGACAACCCAGTATTTATTTATTAACCGTGGTTTCCAAAGGCGTTTCTCTCTGACAAACCTGAGATGACAATATGTTTTATGAGAATGTTTTCGACAGTGTTCATAAACATGTGACCAACAAGGTTGTTATTTCAACTTCCAATTGAATTCAACAGATTTATTTGATTGTGACCATTGCGTTATAATAATGCATACGAATCGTCAAAAGTCACTTTAAGCAAATTACATTGCTTAAACTCAGCGAACTTCCATAAGTTTTTTTTTAATATTACTTATAATTAAATTTGTATTTGAAGCTGGTTCAGCTAGATTGAGGAGCATACTGTACAGCCGCTGAGTTACCACAGTTTGTTTTCATTTTATCAGTTAATATAGATAATTATTAAGGGCGCGGGCGAGGCCGGGTGCGTCACTTTATTGTATTGTGTTAAACTTATCTCTGACACCGACCACTCTAACAAGACCTTTCTTGCTATTAAAGTACTATGAGTAGTACCTACATATGGGGTATATTAGCGATATGATGGCTATTCAGCTATATGCGTCGTAAAATAAGTTTGTTTAAAACTAGAGACATGTATCAGCACAAAATGTTTTCGTATTTTAGACCTTGCAATGCTTGCATTGTTACTAGGCCGACAATGGACATAGGTAATCACAAGGGCATTGTCGGTCTTATAGTTTTCGACCCCTATTTCACCGGATTCCAGGGTTGAGTGCTCTACTCAACGTAAATTCTTCTTTTTAGTTGTACGTTTTGAAACTCATTCATTCGTAATTTCATTGAACTAACTACTACTAACATTGAACTAAAAAAAGGGTTGCCACATAAAATATTGGCGTAGCTATTATTATGAGTTTTAAAGGTGCATATAAATCTGGGGAAATATTTTTCTGATACCAGACGACAACTATATTATGAATATAAGTTTTTTTTTTAAATTGTACGTTTTGTCGACATCAAACAAAATCAACAATGCTTATAGTAATGTCCCATTCTAAATGTTATAAATATAGTTTAATATAGAGCATATATTAAAATTTTCTGATCAAGAATTGGCTTACCGATTCTATCAACTACATTTTAAAATACAACATACGATGTGGCTCATTGAACTGGTTCAATCTACAAGAGCCAGATAGTGGTGTATCGATCCGCCTCAATTGTTATCTCTTATCGGCCTAACGGACGATAACCGAAATGTTTCCCTACTTACTCCTCGCTCATATCTATATATCGGTACACAATTTTTTTTAAAGCAAACAAACCTCCATGTTTTATCGCCCATAGATAAGTTAAAAAAAGTTGTTTTCGCGCCAACTGAAATTTCGTGTTTCAAGATGTTACTTCGAATCTTCTGTTAATCATAAAAACTGCGGCGATATGGAGATAAATTAAATATATATATGAACGAATAGCATATCCATACCTTAACAATCGTAAAGTTTTCAATTGACTAAACGAAACAGTTTCGTGGCCTTGAAATCCATTTATACAAAGCTGTTTCATGATGTAGGCGCGTGCTACAATTACTGGGCTCGGCTATGCCTAAACTTAAAATATTATTTAATCAAAACATTTAATGTTAATAAATTCTATTCATTCAGTCCGCTGACAGGATTTCCCGCCAAAATAACGTATAAAAGGTTTATACGTTTTTCTTTCTAAAAAAACCTTTCACCATTATAAAACTATATTTTCCACTAAAGTAATTTAAACGGTTAACGACTACATCAGAGACAAGCAATAGTGATTTTAAAACACCTATAAACCTGACCGACCGCACCTATGTCACTCCGGGGAAGAATACGAAACAAATGACACCTCAGTCTTCAAAATCCAAGCCGTTTAGGTTACACAATGGAGCAGAGAGACACATACATACCCGTCAAAAACATTACCCTCCTATCAGTCTGGCAAAACCCATCTACAAATAAAAAACATAATGCTGAAAAGTCTATTCTAGACATTTTAAACTAATGCTACCAGTCAGATCTATGTTATAAAATCTACCAGTTCTAAAAGTTGTCTACCACTCAACAGACTAACATTGAACATATATAACACTTATGGGAATTTGATAACCATCTGTCAGGTATGTGTATCAAAAATTTAAAATTCAATAAAAAGTATGAGACTTTGGAATTGTTTTAAGGATTAAAACCATGCTGAAAATGCATAACAATTGTTGTACCTATAACAAATAAGCGAAAGAGATGATGCTCCTAACACAAATATAATAAATAAATAGTCCAGTTTAAGAATTGCTTTAAAAAGATAACCGACCGTTTTAAACTGAACATTTTTCTATGGCCATGGCCCATTTTTACCCCGCAAATGAAACAATGTTCACCATAAAAATTAATTGCGGCATCTAATCTTAAAGCAAATACATTGCAGGGCTCAGCATGATAAGATTGTGTATAACAAACACTGTAATTCAGGTTAGTAATTACTGGGACAGATTAGTGAGAATTTTAGAACATAAAATTAATAGTTCGTTTTTAAATAAAATATAGCTATTATACTGTAAAAGATAACCCATCTATCAAAGAGCAAAACAAAAGTTTCCTTCTTCCTATAGTTTTAGAGTAAAGATAAAAGTTAGTGCAAGACTCTTAGCTTAGTGTTGGGAACACTAACACAATGATTCAATCTTTATTCATGTCCAGTAGAGAGTAATGTAAACTTGCCAGTGTAAATTAATATAACATAAATTAGTTCAAAAAGACATTTAGGCTAAAAATCTTATTCAGGTAATATAGCTTAAATTGTAAATTTAATACAGCTATAATATATGTTGAACACTAATACTAAAATATAGTATAAATGCTTTTGTTCATACATTTTTGAAACTATGTGTGTTTGAAACACCATTTTTCATTTAATACTAATATTGGAATGAAGCTGTATACACAACAGCACTCGAGAATGATTAATGTGGTATTTGTGTAACCATAAATCTCTGGCCGGTTCAAGACTAGTAATAGGCAATGTGTATGCATTATTTTGACGTATTCACTTCCTTTATAGTAATATTATAATGAAAAAAGATTTGATTGTTTGTTTGTTCTGGATAAACTTAATAACTACTGAGCCAATTTTAAATATTCATTTAACAATAAAAGCGTGTTTGTTACCTAAACTTGAGAAATATTGACATAAGTGCAATGTATTTTTGATGTTTGGAAGACCTCAGTTTGAAAGCAATAATTTTTTTGTTTCATAAATGACTAACTTCATATAAATAAAAAAATAAGAAAAAAAATATATTCTAGTCCACTACTTAGCCTAAAGACACCTCAATCCTCCTTGTCCTTTGAATGTCCTTTTATCATAATAAATAAATAGGATATTCTTTTGAGACATTTAACACTAAAAACCTGCATTAAGACCTAGCTATATTATTGTAAATGAGTAATTGTGACTATTAGTCAACCACAAATAAAACATAATTATGACAACAATAACATAGGACACTAGTATCATTAAAATGTGACTCAAAAAGTTACAAAATATATTTATACAACTAATAATATGTTTGAAAACATTTACTTTAAAATGAATCATTAATATTAAAGTTGTGTTATATTGTAATACCACCAGAGACATAACTTTAGATAAAAATATATCTCTGGTCGACGTTTTTTTACAATTACACAATAGGATAAAACATAAAAACTGCAAAAAATATGTCTACACAAATGATTATTAATTAATAGCGAGGACTTACCTTGCGGAAAGCAAACAGCTCATTTTGAAGTTTCTGTCGTTCAGCAGATGGCTGTTGACCCTTCCCCCTTATGAATTTTAGCATTCTGCCAGCCTGTAACAAAACAACCACTTAAAACACTTCACAAACACCATGGTAACAAACGGACAGACAAAACACTACCATACCATTATGATTGCATACTACACTAGATATAAACACAACTATACCGACCGGCATCGAAAAGCCGACTGACTATAAGGTGCCCCTCTTAGTTTTACACTGCATTACTAACACCAACATCTCGTCAAGATAGAGTACTAAACTTTGCTAAGATGCAACAATAGCAAGCACACTGATAACATAATCATTAGATGAAAGCTTTATAAAACATTAAAAATGCACTTACAAATACAATTATTTATAAATCCAATGCAAAGGCAACGCCTGTCTAACAGGTTACATGCATGACTTAGTCAATGATAAGCTTACAGATATGAGTTTAGTGATTATCGATATTCGTAGAAAAATAAGTTTTACGTACCTAAAGACGACAGTTTGATGACTTTTAGTGATGAATTCCAAAATTAGAGAAATGACAGGCAACTAACAACGGCGTCAGAAATACATACAAACACCAAAAGGCACTAACATATTCAATTCATAGACATAAGCACACAAATGCAAGACGCACCCACACTAAACCAAAACGTGACGTGCCTGGTTTTTGGTGTTGCCATTTGCACGTATTACAGAGTAATTAAACCTAAACGAGTTACAGAGTCCAAATAAAAAAGCAAAAATAAATTATGTACTTGGATGTAGATAGTAGACTAAAGATGAAAGTGTTAGAAAAAAATGATTATTTCATTAATATTACGTTGTTTATTTACTACGCTATATACGAAGAAAAAAAAACACCCAAAATAATAAAAAACAATAACTGTTACCGACATCTAGTGGAATCTTTTGTTGCCTATAACCAAAGCTTTACCTAAATTATTCAAGTGATGTCCACTTCACCAGATACGGGCATACAGGCATCCAAATCTTTTTATTATTTGTAGTTATTTTTATTATTATTTAATTTACCCTGTTGAACAATGTCAAAAAAATGTGTATAGGTGATAACTAACTTTTTTTTCCACTCATATGGGGTCGGCACGGTATGAACGTTGTCCATATTCCTTACATAGGCGGCCCTGCATAATATTATAGGTTTTGGCCACAGTTGTTACGGCCGGCCTCCTGCTTGACTCCAACTCTCATTTTTTTGATGTGTTTAGTTTGAAATAAATTTGTATTTTATATGAACTTAATATGTTGTAATTTGAAAAAATTTTTTGTTACGTTTAGTTTATTTTTGTGGTGATTCTCACAGTCGTAATTATTTAAATCGTTATTATATACAACATAATATGTGCCCGGTTAACGTCGGCCTGCCACAATTAAAAAAATAAAATGCGCCTCATTTTCCTACATAAAAGAAGAAACTGACTGATAATAGAGACTTCAAAATTTGCACAGAGATTTCTGTTATTACGTAGACGAGCACTAATAAAGGATTTTTCTAAATTCATCCTCTAATAGTCTAAAGTAGACGATGAAAATTTGTATGGAGAAATAACAATTAAATTAACGAAATTCGTTGGTTAAATTCAATTGCACGGGTGAAACAACTGGGCTTAGCTTGTTTTCCTATGACAGCCTTAAAACTAAAAATATTAAGCGTTTTGCAAGAGATGATGCTAGAAAACATGAGACCTCTTTGTCGTAACAATGTTTTTATTTATACCTTGTTTCATTGCATGATATGATTGTTATAAACAAACAAACGTCATTTACCATACATGGCGGTCATTACATTTTTTATAATTTTACCGGAAATGATGTAATTTTGTGGAAATCGAAATTGTAATGTGAATTGTAATATGGATAGCTTAAGTTATGAAGGTATATGAGAAAAAGTTGGTCCTCGAAAATATTTTGGAATCTACGATTTTTAACGTAAAAACCATTATTTACAAAACACATATTTCTGTGAAACAAAGTATATTAAAAAACATTGTTGAATGCGTTTACGTACACTCACATGTTGTAACGTTGTTAACAAGACGCCGGGAGATAAAATCATAAACATCGTTATCGAGAAATGAAATGAAGCTAGAAGCCCATCTGCGGGCGGTATCTAACGTCTGGTACACACTTCCTTTTACTATCCCACGGGACGGGTACGGGACGATAGACGAAAAATTAAAAATATTTCTTGAATGCGTAGCAATGTTTTACACCTAGATACATTATTTTTCTATTATTTAGATAGTCTATCTATAAAATTATATAAAGGCAAAGACAATTCCCTATAGTTTCCGAAACAGCTAGACCGATTTCTATGAAATTTTCAGATTGGCCTAGGGTAGCGGGTGAATCTGTTATCGCATCTAGATAATTAGTGCTTTCCGGGCGAATCCGGGACGGTTCATTAGAATTATAATACACACTGATACACATACCATATTTTGCATGCAACACTTAGTAGTGCAGCGAAAAGTAGAGGGCACCAGGGCACATGGTAGATCACCCATGAGGTGGACCAGGTCAAAGCGGTAGTGGAAGGAAGAATAGAGGCGGCTAGTGAAACATATCATATCATAGCAATTAGGTAATGACCAGGCTGTCAAGACTGCAACGACAGAGAAGAAGAATATACAACATAATCATAAGCATATTTTTAGCAAAAGGCGAAAAAACAGAGCAACGTTTCTACTGATGTTATCTTTCTGCTAGCCATGAACATCAACAATCAGAAGTTTGCGTGAACTTTTGTGATAAAAACACAAGTACGTAAATAAACAAAGGGAAAATAGACGATAGAGTCTGTGCCACCATACTCTTTAGATTAAACGCAGAAGTACATTCAAACCTCTCTTCTCTAAGGTTCAACCTTAAAGGTTGTTAAGTTTAATTTGTGCCATGCCCGTGGCATATCTTAGACATTATCTTAGACAAATCTGCTTGTGATGAACAAGAAAATCCCATTCGAGTTTTAAGGTATAATATAAGAAGTTAACTTCAGTCTACAATACTTATACCTATGTATTAAAAACTCAAATGAAAATAAACAAAATTATCTTAATTTTACTAATGTTAAGTTTTTTTACATGATATCGAGTTCAGTGTTTTAATTTATAAAATGATCTTAACAATAATTAAAACATGCAAAAGTGCCTGCACAATTTTTATCAGCAAAGTTTGTTTAATACAAATTAGTTGAGAAAGAATAATCAACAAGGACTTTAGTAATGACCTTATGCAAATTGGCGGTTTTATTTAACAAAATGAGTCAGCGATTCGTAAGCGCTCCGTGGCATTGTAAGCGTCCTTCGAACAGGGACGTTGTCATAGCAACATCGATTGCCTTCGTCGGGCGCATCTTGCATGGTGCACAACATCAACCTAATAAGCCTTTGCCGGGAGTCAGCGAAGAGTTCGCTTTACAGAGTACCGCTCTAGAGACTCGATCGAACGTAAACTTTGTCGTTCGTTGATCTATTTAGGGAACGAATATTTAATGATTTCGCAACTTCAAATGAAGGGGATTTTATGTTACTAAAATGCCCGGAGTTAGCTGTATATTTATGGAATAAAATCTATGGCGTATTCAATAAAAATTAAGAGACAGGAAATTTGTTTACTTCGATTCATTTGATTAATTAAATTAAGTTACAATTTTTTCGATATGGTATTGTTTGTACCCGTTGTAAGAAGATTCAATTTTCAGATTAAGAAAAGATCATCGTGACTAAAGAATAGGAGGGCGCGTGGTTGGCCGGAAAACTCTTTATGAAGTACATGAGCCTATTGTTCGTCAAATAATATTAAGAATTTATGTAGTATTATAATTGGAGAAATAATTCATTAGGCTTGTTTAAAATTGTTGAGTATTTAAATATAATATTTTAGCATTTTATTGTTCGTCAAATAATATTAAGAATTTATGTAGTATTATAATTGGAGAAATAATTCATTAGGCTTGTTTAAAATTGTTGAGTATTTAAATATAATATTTTAGCACATGTCTAATACATAAGCGATTTATATGTGTTATCATATATATAAATCGCGTGTAATCATTCCAAACTACTCCCAGTTTGTCGATTTCGCTTATGGATATGGATAGTAGTTAATGAAAATGGTTAACATGGGAGCATTAAAGTGATGAATCCTTTGAGTATAACTTTAGGGATAGAGCGCGTTTATAAATCAAAGCCCCGAAGCGTAATTATTAGTGGATTATTGGTTCGCTGAAGTATTGGGGGCAGATCCTTTGTATGAATTTCTGAGAATGGCCCAGCACAATATGGCAACAACATAATAATTTCAGGTATTCGGAGAAACATAGCTACGGATAAGTGGTGGGAGGGGCTATTTATTACTGTTTATTAGGTTGTATTCTTTGAGTAGACTTAGTGAGAAAATAATTCTGTTTCTTTATTATTAACAATGTGTGGTATTGCCCTATACGAGGTTCTGAATGAAGTTATTATTATTTTTGGTATCACTTCTCTTGTTAGTATTGTTATCACTTTTTATCTTCTATTTCCTTCTTAAAAGCTGCTAATATATCTGTAGTATTCATGGTTACGTGGATATTGAAGGAATTGTGGGGGAGGATAATTATGTGTCCATAAAGTACAGCTTACTCTTCCATTTACGTCTAAAAATTTATCGTAACTTTTTAAACGTGGACGATAATTTTCTACTAATTGAAAACGCCTCAATTTCCCGTTTCCAAGAATTAAATAATTTGTGAAATCGAGTCCTGAGATTTATTTATAGCGTCTCAAGATCACACGCCAGCAAAATTAAATTCCAAGATGGCGTCCTACTCAGCGGGAGGACAAATAATAAATGGCCAGGCGAAAATTAATTTAACCCTTGATTTTATTTCATTCCCTTACTGAGTTCTCAATTTTAAAGCCATTATTATAGTTATTTATTGTCTTATAAATAACGTAACAATTTATATTATAATTACATGCACATTAAAAATATGTATGTGAATAAGCAACGAAGTTTAAACGACATTTCAAGCGAAAGAACTTGGTAGTTGTGGTTAAAACCCCCATAATATATCTTTTAAAAGCCTACTTACTGCTAATAAATTATTTGACTATCGTTGCTTTTTTCATAGTTTATGCACGATACAAAGAAACAAATGATTAAACTAATGTATGGCTATACTAAATAACATTCTGAATACCATAGATTCAAGGACAATAATTATTATATAGTGACGCATCGCTAAACGTCATAGAGTCTAGATGAGTCAGCTTCATAGAAATTTTAAAGCGCTTATAAAATACTATTCATTTTGTGAACTATCAATCGATGCTATTTAGAATTATGAGCATTTTAAAAGTCTTTCAAGAATATTTTTTTAATATATAACAGTGAGCGGAAACTAAGCCATGGAGTCTTCAGCAACCAGATGAACTAGGACGTTGTGCTTTCTATCCAAAATCGGATCAGATGAAAAAAAACGGGTTTGAAGCAGGAAAAGGGGACTGAAGGAGTATCGATAACGTATATACAAGACAAAACTTTGGTACTTAGACGGACTAAATACTTCTGATTTAATACATATCCACATTCTACAAAGTCATTGTAATATCACCGTCGAGCTAGTTCACTCATTCGACGGTAGCTGTCACTGTTTTGCTCCAATACTTCTTTGTTGTCACAAATAAGAATGAATCATGGTTTCCCTTGATTTTATTACTGTAATATGTTCGAGTTCAGTAATTGGGAAAATTGAATTTCCCGAAAGCGGAAATTCAATTTCGTTAATTATTCAGCGCTTTGTTCGGCAGATAAATTAATTTCGTAAATGTGTATCAAACATGTTTTTAATTTAATATAATTTCTGCCACGACAAAAAACTGTGACTCGAGTCAACAATAGCAGTCGCACGAATGTGCTGGCTCGACCGGTGTAATACCACGATCTCACAGAAGACAGGCTACAAAGTGGAAGTAACTTTGCATTTCTGAGGAGTGAGGTGCCAGATGCCCAATTTCAGTCCTTTTCCCCTTCCTATCCTTTCTTAATAATAATGATGTCATCCATGCCGACCTCGGCTTTGGCGACTACTATTCAATTTTAATTTATCGAATGTAGCTGATGTACCCAATTTTGCCGGTGAATGAACGTGACCACTTGCTTCTTGCTAGTTAGCTGATGTTCTGCTCTTAATATGGTCCCTTTTAGTATCCAGTTCCCGTCTCCGTTCCTTTTCATTTTCATCAATCGGACCTGTCTTCAACCAACATCTCCCAACAAGAGGGGATAATTAGGCATTTCTTCACGTGTCTTTTTTAACATCTTTGTATCTCAGGAACTGGCCACTGCTCTGACGCTTATCGTTCTGGAGTTCAGAAAAGAAAATGCTCTTTGCCACTCTCTCGTCAGGCATCCTCGACAGGTGTCCCCACCGCCGGAGCTAGCGACGCATAGATAAGCTTCCATCCCCCTGATATTAGCCCGCCGTAGCACATCAGTGTCCCGAATGCGGTCTCACCACTTAATATCCATGATGTCGCCTCAGATGGAACCTATCGAGCGTGCGTATAGGTATGTCGACGGTAGAAACACCATGTCTCAGAACTTTCTTAATAAGGGCATGATGGGCAGGTGTAGAGGATTGTGCGAAGGAGAATAGGTACGTAAATATCTTATTATCTGCAATCTCCTCTGTCCAATATAAATGTAGGCAGCACATTGGTTTGAGTTTACACCTTGATTTTAATCATTAATGCTTGTAAAATCAAACTTTGCGTTATACGAAAAGCGTTACGGATACGGATCTCTTACGCGACCTATCTTGCGCATTCCCGAGTACAGAGAATACACGGCGGGACGGAAACGCTTGAACCTGGTTGGTTTTTGATTAAAATTTACCAATTTTAAATATTACTGCCTTCCTTCTCACAGATTGTTCTGATACACACACTTTACTACACACCTTTAGTTCTGATGACAATACAATTTAAAATATTCAGTATCATTGTAAATCCAAGATGGGTGCCGCCACAAAATGGCGGATTACATTTTTTTCACAACTCCCCCAATATGGGTATTAAATTAAAGGGCTTGACAAGTAGAATAGAGTAAACATTGAAATAAAAATGCAAATCAAATATGGCTACCAACAAAACAAAATATTTCTTTTAGTTTTACCAACGACTTTCGGTAATGAATAATAATGTTTGTAAAATATTTAATAATTTTCAATTAATCACAATTACCGTAACATATACATGTGTATATGTAAAGTATTACGTCTACATAACGACATCAGTGTAAAATTTTATTTTCTATATTTTCATGGC
>JWHW01032676.1:47622-80048 GCA_000931545.1 Papilio glaucus | reverse complement strand
TTGACGTAATCGATCGGTGTCTTTGTGAAGGCGCAGTTCGACACAAGCCTCAATTTGTGGGTCAGGTCGAGCTTCTAGGTCAGAGCTGCTGCATTAGCATTGCCGAAATATTATTGAAGTGCCTTAAATTCAAGCGAAAGTCGCGACCAGAGGGAAACATATTTGCTGAATACTCTTGCGGTTAAAATGTAGAAATTCCATCAAAATTTAAACTGCATCATTTTCTTTTGGAAACAAGTTTAGATTTAATAAATGCTCGACCCGTTTGCAGAAATTTCATCAAAATTTTAACTGGCCGACCCGCATTAGGGAACGAGCAGACCTCTTTTATAATTTTGAATGGTTAAAGGTCAACAAGGTTTTAGTACATCGGATCTGGCTCTGTCCACAAGCTAGGCTAGGACACGCAAATTTGCCGAGTCATTATTTCTTCCTCTACCCTTTGAAATAATACAACAGTTTATTACCCCCGCAAGTAGATAATGCGCTGGGACCATGTCAAATTTACATCAGAGAATTCATATTATTTAAAAATAAAACCAAATGTTAATTGTAATACTTTTATTTAACCTTGTGATAAAAGTTTGTTATTAGTGTCTTTATCATCCAAGGTGGCTTGCTTAGTATGCAGGTAAATATTTTTGATATCACCTTGTCGTCGTCAATGTTTTGATTAATATTATTCAATTTCATTCTCAAAATTTAAATATTCGTTGTCAATTGTGACATCGACAGATTTTTCACATAATTTCATAATCATTTTAAAACAAAGAAATCATTTAAAAAAAGATGATAACAATAACCACAATAGCAGGAAACAAGATGTGTTGCTAACTGTACTGAGTGTTCAATGTCACGAAATGCCATCACCAAAACAGCGAACGAGCGCATTAGCAATTTGCGGGAGTAATTTTCTTCTTTTTCCAAAAGTTTATTCTCAATCATAAGCCTTGTTCTAAATTGCACGAAATTCAAGATGGAATAGAATGCAAATCGAGCTCGGCTGCACACTGCGGAGCGTCCGGCGGAGCGTACTGGGCGTGTTTGCGGTCGGCTTTTCGGTTTATATTGGACGATAGTGACTTTACATCTCAATGTATGTGAATTTAACGCTTGGCGGACTGGGAAAATAAATCAATACGTATTTGTTGAACTAACCTAGAAAGCTACATATAGCTTAAAGAAGGTGTACGCTCTCTTTTTGAAGGACCCTAAGTCGTATTGGTTTAATTAATAAAATTAAATCCTAAACCGAGCGTGCGGCAAGATCTCGAAATACTGCGCGCTCATAGATCGCATCAAAAATAATAATTCATAATAAGAGGGTATTTCAACAGCAGTTTTGACGTCAGTCACCTCAGACACCATGATCATGTATGCTTGATGTGATCGAATGATATTGTAAGTAAGCGAAATTTAATGAGAAAGTCCAGTTTTTAAGGTCAAGGTCTCGAGTACTTTTAATAGTAATTTAAGATATATATTTTCCAAACCGGTTTAGGCCAGACGACGCCTGTTAATTGGAGGAAATTGATAAGGTTTGATAATAGAGTTGAGTCGTTGATAGTTGAGTCGACAGCTTACATTATAACTGTATCAAACTACCTGTCACTCTGGAAACGGGTCTTTATTGTCAAAGTTTGAAAACATTCAATACTCGAGTTCGCTTTAGTGGAATCTTTATTACTTACTGTGTGCGAAAACAACTATAAAATAGCTCAATATAAAACACAATAAACGTGTTGTACGAGTAGATTAAATAATGAAAATGTCTCATATAAAAAACAGATACAGTATTTTGAATATGAGACGAATAGATGATCTAGACGAGGTTTTAGGAGTCTACTGGTTGAGAGCGACAATCGCTTGGGATTTCCTCTCTTAATTCTTCTTAACTCTTGGAACTCCAAACTCCCTCAGGTTCACCTTCTTCCAAAATTTCCTTCCTTGTATTATCATTTGGAGCTATTTGCACTTATCATTGCGCATTATATGATTCAGATATAAGTTTGTATTTCTTTACTATTTTAAGAATTCTGCCTTTTTTGTTGACCATCTGCAAAACATGTTTTGGTAAGAACCTCGATATAAAAGGAAATAAATCCTTTTCGCCATTTTCTCTCCTGTCTGTTCCCTCTTCATTCTTTTTCTTCTCATCTCTTCCTTTTTACTTCAGTAATCTGGTAACGCAATTATCAACCAATTATATACTCAACTGATTTCCTTTCTCACATTATAGAAGATAAACGTATTACCCGATCAAACTTTCCAACGATTCATAAGCACATTATAAAATCCAATAATTTCCATTAATAATTTTCCGTCGTACGACGTTGCCCTGTATTTATACTGGAAATAAAGCAATTAGAGGGTAATCATCGCATTTGTAACAGAATACACTAATGTTCGTGCATTGGGCCGTTTAAATGAGCCGTTGACCTGACTAAATTTGTGTCAAAGCTATAGCATTATTATTTAATCTGAATTTGTTTTTTTAGTCATAAATTGCTTTAAATAAGATTAGGTCAAAACGTAAGTAAACTTCTTAGAACTTGAAGGTTGTTGTACTAGTTTAGAATACGTAATTTTTTTTACATGGGTCACCATTACGTTTTATCCTAATTCACCAAAACAGATTCAGGTTTATTATTACCTACTTTCGCCGACAAGAGTCAAGCTATTTCAATCGAAAATTACTGACTGAGCTATGGTACTATGGTACTTCAGGATCTGTTGCGCCAACTTGGTCTATGAAAGTTCAGTTCAGGCTCAGGTGCTTGATACTAATAGTTACTTTAGTTACTTTCATTTATTTTCATATTAATGAAACTCTAATGGAAGCTGCTTGGCTACTAATACCAATCTTCAAAGGGTCAATAACAATAGGGAGGTTATTGAAAAAAAGATTATTATAAGTACTTTACAAGTTTAAAGTCAACGACTTTCCGAAGTATTATTTTAAGAAGTAAATGGCGTATTGTAGAGTCGTGCTTTGAGTTCGACTGTTCAGAATTAAAATGTAAGCAGCCGACGGTTCATTTGAACACGATTCAATTATGAAGGCTCTCGAGCCTCCTCCAATTAACCGACGCCGGTTTGCTCGTAACGACGCCGTGGATTAAACTCACTCGGATTCTCTCGTTTCGTAACATTTTATGTACTTTTTTATCCTTGTAGATTCTTTTAAGTATTTGGTATGTGGCATTTAATTTTCGTATTTATATAACACTATATAATTCTTGTTTCGCATCGGAAGCAGAGAATATATACGCTAAATTCGTGAGACTTCTTTTGGGGCGGTGTGAATTCGATTTTATCAAAAGAAAAAGTGTACCGGTAATTTTTATATCGAATTTCTATCTTTTATAAAGGGTTAGGTTAGGTGCTTCAATTTATCCCTCTCTCTCTCGTTCGTTCTTTTCTACTTCAATAAAAAAACTGTCGATCAATTTGCACTGTGTCTCTCCCCTCTCCCACGCTCTGTCTCTCCCCCTCTCTCTTTCTCCCTCTCCCTCTTTTTCTATAGCAATTTTGAACCTAACGTCTTCTCAACAATTAACGTCCCATTTTAGCCATAATATGCACAAAACCATGCTTCCGGTACTGGGAAAAAGTGTATGAAATTCCTTTCAGTAGTTTTGCAAGTTTAACACGTTTAGAGACATGGCAAGGAGACTTTAATGAGTCATCGACCGTCAACAGTCAACAGTCAGTAGAGGTTTCCTGCTAGGGGGTCGAAGCTCAGCAATGGTAAAGCTTAGTGTTGACAGAAAGTTGCTTATACCTACCTAGTGGTATTAACTACAAAGATGCGATTTTTTTACAAAGCTGAACCACGTGAAAAAAATATACCTTAATAACTCGGTTTAGAAATAATCGTGTAACTTTTCTTCGTCGGTCGTTCTTCCTGCATATTTCTTTTACAGTTTTCATCGCGAATTGCGAATGAGAATTTATTTATTTGCTCTGCAATTTGGATGCTTTTTGGACTGAAATAATTTCATTTTTGTAGGAAGTTTTTGTTACTGACATCGATATGTGTGGTTTTTTGTTAGTGGTATTCTTATTTTTTATAGAAGATAGCATGAATAGCAGTTATATGCTTGGTTGTTTTCACCCGCTATCAAGTGACCGCTAACCATAAGCATCCGCAACAAGGTAATGAGTTTTAGATGCGTTGCCAACAGAGAGGCAAAACAAAAAGGAAAGGACAATAAACGCATAATTAACCTCCTAATTATGTTGATCCGATCGCTTCCAAACTTCACGGGAACACCCGCTGGGCCAATCTAAACGTTCACTCTAAATTCCGACGATATCCGTCGAGCCGTTTTGGAGTCTATAGGGAACACATACACACATCGCCTTTTATCTATATGGAATAGATTAATTACCTCACAAAAACTTACTAATTCAAACTTCTTGAAAATGTATTGATCATATTTTGATAAACCATTTACCCAGTTTATGATGATAAACTTAGGACTAGCTGTCATGCTTGAGACATTATGAACTCCGTAAAAACCGGTAGAAGGCATTTTACTCCCATTCATAATCCTAAAATATAATTTATAAAAGAATTTTTAGGGCTTAAATTCTGCGGTATTAGGTCACGAAGCAATCGAATTTAAATATAGATCACAAAAGCCTTTGCCCGGGACACAAGAAATAAGCTTAAACGTTAAATGCTTCACATAGAATAATTCGGCTCGGTACAGTGAGCGGCGCAAGTCCATTAGACTGTAAGTGAATTAGTGATGGATGTCGACACAAACAGCTCTTAGCGGGAGGTTGCAAGCCGCGACGTAATTGAAATAAACGAGACTGTGTTCCGTCAACATTTGAGTTTTACAAATATAAGATGTTTTACTAAAATTGCTATCACTGAGATTCATGTTTCTAAAATTGAAATAATAGATACATACTTGTGATCTTGACTTAATTATACTTATAACTTAACTTTATATTACATCTGCGATATTATCATTAAGTCATGCCTACGCTGCGTCGACAAGTACGTTATTCTACGACTGGGCTCCATTGATCATCAGATCTACTAGCAATGTGACCTATCCGTTGCCACTTAAATTTTGAAATTCAAGGGGAAATCTTACTTTAGTAACTTAGTCCTATCCATTTTATGTGACCTTGATTCTCTTCAAGTTGCCCATTATGAGGTGCCAGGATATCTTCTTCCTTCCCTTTTTTCACTTTTTTATGTGGGATAGGCACAGTACAACCGTAGACCAATACTGTAATACTATAGGTTTTTATAGCATTTTTACGACTGGCCCGACGCCAGAAAAAGAAGAATGCCTGATTCAAAAAGAAGAAGAGCCAGGCTATGTCAGTTCGGTTACTTCTGCTGTATGAACGAATCATATCATTTCTGAGTTGATCCCTCAGAGACATTTCAAATATTGTCCATGAATTTCTTGATGAAGCCCATTATGAGGGTCCATGGTTTGAATGATTTTTAATATTATATTGGGTATTTAATATAATAATAAAGACATTTGAAGGTCTAAGACGAAGCCTTGTCGCCGGTTAAAAATAAAATAACCTTGAAATTGTATTACAAAGGTCGTATACAATATTTTTTTCTCATCAATCTTATCTTACAAATGTTTTGCGGTGCTTTTGTAGCTTTCCGATGCCAAGTCTCCCTAATTGGCTGGCTTTTGAAAAAGGATCATGGATGTCAGTGAGAAAAGAAAATTCTAGATTCAAGATTTTCTTATGAAACTCAACAATATTGTAATGATTCGATTTCTCGTCCACACAGACCTGACCCCTAGAAATGCCAACGGCGTGTTACGCACGGGTTCAATCTAATTTGGTTATTACGATTGAACTCTTTGCCCCATGTTTAGCTCGGTAACCCACTTGTGATTTGTCAATTTACATATTATCTTAAATATAATATTGTAGGGTATAAACTTCGTAAGCCGTATCACCTTTTTCTTATACTACATGATAAAACACTATATCATATTCTGACAATGATGGATTCTAAATTGGAGCCAAAATATATAGTGTAAACAATATAAAAAATATTTTAATTAATAATAACTATGCGCTGTCGTCAGCTACCCACAGGGGTAGGCAGATATGGCGCGATCCTGGCATACCTCTCTCGCTTTTTCTACATCCACACATACGTGCTCGCTGGTAACGGGTACTACTTATATCTTCTTTATTATGTCACCAATCTGATCGATAAGTTCTCCTTGGATGTACCCTGCCAACGCTGCCCTCACTCAACTCACTTTTGCATCGTTTTAAATTACAATAGCTATTTATTTAGTCTTGACTTTTCTTGTTACCCTGCTATTTATAATGCCGCCCTTGCCCACATTAAGGTTATAAGTTTAGTATTAGTAAATTGACTGTACCTACTTTAAAGCGAGCATTAAAGTGTTTATCTATCAATAGTTTGAAACATCAGCAATTGAAATTTTGTTTTTACTATAAACTATTCGGGTGTCCGTCGATTTTCATCATCATTGCAAATATAAATTGTTATTATTCAAGATTGAACGGCAAGTTTACATAAGAGATAGTGTTTGTTGAACACTTCGAAGAGGTTTAAAATTGTTAGCAATATGTACGATATACACATAAGAATATGAGAAGCTGACTCGAGCTCCTTAGCGATGTCACTCCAATGTAACCTAATTCTGTCACTTGACCCAATTGACGGGCTAAAGAAAGTTTAAATATACTGTGTTTGTCATAAGGCAATTGAAAATATTTCCTTTCTAATTAAATGTAATAAAGTTCAGTAGAGATTTGTTAACAGAGTGGTAGAAGCTTGCATGAGATACAGCAAGCTGGGGAATTACTACGAAACTTTTAGCACAATGCTTGGATATTGTTTGACATATTTGAAGATATTAAACAGCATGCAACCAAGCATTTCTTTACATTATATGCTATTGCAATGCATGGTGCAGCTAGTTGTTAATGAAAACCATATATTTTTCTAGTTACACAGTACTATCGTAGTTTGCGAACAGCCGGAGGCAGGAAGCTCATATTTTATTTACCGTCCGACAATTACTCACCGCGGCCTACATTCTGACTAGTCCGTAGCGACCTACACACGAGGCTTAACAATGCACATTCAAAGTAAAGGGGGAATCGTATATGTATAGTTGATACAATCGCGCGTGTGACAAGTTATACACTTTAATAATTAAATAAGTTCAGCACATCTTTTCTCCGTTTTATCATTCTATAATTAAGTTTTATTTACAACAGCATTATAACTTTATAAAAGCCGGACAAGTTGCTTTCATTCAAAGAGCGCCTTTAAATTAAAATTGCAAAAATTTCGACCGAAATGTAATCATCCTTTAGACGTTTTTTATGATTAAATTCCATTTAACGTAAATGTTTCGTTAATATATAACGAAAACAATATTATATATTAATACTTATTATTAATATATAATACTGTTTACGTAATAAGAAGAAATCTAATCATGGGAACAACCCAAAGGTCTTTTTATATTCTTTACGAGTGATCCCGAAATAGAGCCTCAATTAAAACACACAAAGACGTTGGTCTCTAGGTCGGTCTTCTTTAATCTTTCACGAAAATGTCTTTGTCCAACAAAGCTGTGTTATGTAAAGAAACCCCTACAGCAACGTGAATACTTTTTAAATATTAAACTTTAAAAATAGTAACTTAGAGTTCAATTTGCAATTTAAGTTCCAATTTGTTATAGAATTTAAATATTTAAAGTTACATCCAGACACAAATCTATGGAAATTTTGATATCCTAAAAATAGTCGAAAAAAAATCACCACCGTAATTTGTTCCACGTTGTTATTCAAATGAGATCGTCGGTTACATTTAAAATTCGTCTGAGAGATAATGAATTCAAATTAAAAATATTCCATAGTCAGTTGGTTCACTGTAAAGGTTTATCTTTTAGTTTTATTCTTTCCCTGTATTTGCATGTATTTTAATTAAGGATCCTCGTAGCGGTAACAAAGGGATGGAATGTTAAAACGCATAATTTCTCTTTTTGTATAATAAATCCATGCTCAAAGAAAATATAATTAAAGTAAGTAAAAATATATTTAAACTAAGGTAATACAATCTCAATAGTAAACGGTTTTAGGACTGTCTTATGCCTTTAGCTCATTAAAGAACGATAGCATGCATGATGCTCAATGATTTTCAAGTCTTCTCGTATCAATAGGATTAATATATAAAAGTATTAAATGAACCGAACAAATATTTTTTCTCTCTGTTCTTTTCACACTGTGAGGTCAGCAAAGTACGAGAGTATCATACTGTAAAAGGTTTAGGCTACAGTTTTGCGGCCGGCCGCCCGCCTGACGCCAACCTTCCTGGGGTATAATTTAACAAACTATTAAAACTTTTGTGAGACATTTTTCAAATTAAACGGCCTAACTCACGTTTGCGTACTTCGGTGTTAGAACCGACAAGTTTCGGACCTTCTTCAGGGAAATAATTTATTTAGTTAAATTATTAATAATTAAAAAAATTGTCGAGAAATAATTAGTATTAGATAATTCCATTAATCTCGGATCGGCCTCGCGTAGTAAAATAAATTTAAACAGAAAGACTTAGAAGTCCGTTGGTTTTGCTCAAATTAATCTTAAAAATTAATAAGTTTAGTAAATTGAAAATGTTGCAAATTTTGTATTATGGAGAGGCAGAAATTTTGTGGCAAACGGCGCGATTACACGCAGTACGTTCGGACGGGCGCACTCGAATCGCCTCGTCATTTCTGCCGGACGTTTTAATTGGGCATTTTAGCAAGCCCCGTCCAACCATTTCGCAAATGGCCAAACCATAAAAGCACAAATTCACGTGTTTGTTTTTCTACAACCGTTGACGGTTAGTTTTGAATCTCTCTATTGGTAATTGGAATTTTTAACAGAGTGTCCGTGATGACTAAATTACTTTTAAAATCCATTTATTCATAACTAGATCTTCGTTCTAGTGTCGTGCGGATGATCAATTTACTCTTGTATTTTTGAGACTTGACTTGACTTGACTTCTTAAGACGCGTTGGGCACTTTTTGGATGGGAAAATACACGCTACAATGGAGTGTTGGGGTATCTATGTACGTTCTCTGCCACAAGCACTTTTACAGTCAGATTTACAGATACATACAAGTTTGTAAAGCTAAGAAGTTTTCACTTCTGACGTGTAGTTCCATGAGAGACTGTATTTGGTTTGATTAAAACAGACACACATGACTCATATGTGAAATAACAATGAAAATCAAATTTTGCAGATGCGTTAACCTGCTACTCTCATTTTTAATACATTTCTTGCCCCAATTCTTATTTCTATATTTTAACATAGTCCACATATTATAAACGCGGTAAAAGTTTAAAAAAAGGACTTCATATTCCTTTAAACTTTGTTACGAAGTATGAAAGTCTTGAGTTAGAGAAAAAGGGAGCATTAAGTGCTACAGTTAGCAAAGACCGTATTAGTACTTGTACTGTAGATTTTATCCTTCTAAATAAAAATAAAAACTGTGTTGTCTCTCGTATGCAATATAAAACGTTAAACCGCACGCGAACGAGGCACTTTATAAAACTCCAGCGACGTCAACTTATGAGGGTAAACAAAGCCGACAAAACAAAAGGCGGACCGGCAAAGTGGAAAAATTGAAAGAGCAGCCCAAAATTGGCGGTCGAGTGACGTGAGTGTACGCATCCAGTCGAGCGCACTCCACACCCGGCGCGGCTCAACCCACGGCTTTTTCGCCCTGTTTTAAATTTACCAATTGCCAAAGCATTGCTTACTTATGAAATTGTGCAATTGTGCATTTACTATTCACATATACTTTTCAAAAACTAATAGCAATTGTATTTTAATGAATTATTATTTGTGAATTATTATTTAAATTTAATTGATTAATGATTTGAATATACAAATCTACTATAATCATTTAAGCCAAAACAGAAACTTGTAAGATATTAACTGGAGCAAGCCAAGTATAAAGCCAAGTTAACCTACGAACAAGAGTACGCATTAATTATTCCTAAGTCTAAGGCTAAATCGCACGTTCTAATTCCTTACCCCTAGACCTGTAGCGGAGTAATGACCCGAAATGTAGGTTATGCGGGGGTAATTCCCTGGACTGAAATTGCTACGTACTTACCGCCCTAGTGTGGAACAAGTGGCAGCGAGTACAGGGCGTCCCATTATGGAATAAATGAGACTCAACTGTGTCACACAATAATTCTTAGACTTAAACGTGTAGAATACTTACTAGGAACTAGCTCTAAGATTTATTTACTAGCGGACCCAGCAGCGGCCGGTAGGTCCGGTCCGGGTGTGTTTTCAAAAGATCCAGGAACCCATTGAAAATGTGAATACACACACACATGAAAATACACACATTTCATCCAACTCGGTCCATCCGTTTAGGAGGATCTAGGTGACAAACATATGTACAGACTAATTATATAATGAGAGATAAATCAATAACACAAAACGACAATAGCCGCGTACCATACTTCGGAAATAACTAGACAATTTTTTTGATACACAATTTCTATCTTAGTATTTGTAACATAACATCCGGGTACTTTGGCTTTAGCTATATAAATCCTTGTCTATCTATATTAATATTATAAATGCGAAAGTTTGTTTGTATGGATGTAAAGATGTTTGTTTCTCTTTCACGCAAAAACGGTTAAACGGCAGGTCCGTTGATGATGGATGAAATTTGTAACAGAAATAGATTATAGTCTGAAATAGCACATAGGCTACTTTTTATCCCGGAAAAATATACGGTTCCTGTGAGATATTTTTTTTTGTTTTTATAAGTGAATAGGTACATACGGTACGGTACGGTAGGCACATACGGTTTATATACATAGATATAAACCGTATGTATGTTCCGAAATGGGTGAAGCCCGGGCGTATCAATATTACACCATAAATTATGTAATCACTAGAAAGAAGAAGCGATTCTTGCCTCTACATCTAGTTACATAAAGAAATTGAAATCCTCACCCTTACTAAAATTGATGACTATGAAAGCAGACGTTTAATGTTTTAATAAAAATTTAATCAATACTTTCGATAATAGAGTAAAATAAAAATATTTTTTCTCAGAATTTTAATTTTTCAGCTAAGACAATAAGGAAGGGCAGCTGTTGCAGAATATATATTTTTATTTCGAAATACAAAAGAGAATCTATTGAAAACGAAACATTGGCTGCAGACAATCTGCTACTGCAGTACGTAAAAAAAGAAAAAGTAAGGAACCAGACAAATGAATACAAAAGAAAAATGTATTTGAATTCAAAGTTTTGTAAGAATCGCTCATTATACTATTTTATATTAATAATTCATTTTATTAAATTATTTAAGTCTTACAGTGGACTTCTGAATACTGATGGCTGGTAACACAAATCTTTTTCCGGTGCATTTTTCTTATAATTTTTCAAAAATGGCCTTTCGATAGCCTTTTGCATCCATAAAATACATAAATATTATAGAGTAACCCAGGAGGTAGGTAGAAATTATGGATTTCCATTTGGCGCGATCCTGGCAATATAGGTAGGCTACAATATTTTTTCTTGATTTTCATATTAAAATATTCTAAAGTTTTTCACAAATTATTTTTGTAATGAATCAATATTTAGTCACGTTTGAATACTTGATTTTATGTAAAATGGCTAAATGAAGAAAGTATATGCAAGTGTACGCTTACATAATCTCCGTAAATTCAACAACCATGCATATTGATGTGCAAGTGGGCATCGTTCCCACGCCGAGAACCCTCAGGACAATGCTGTCAATTGACACAGCCTAGTACATTGCTGATAAATGGATAGATCATGTCAGGGGTTTGCTTGTGCACTAAGCCCGGATTGTATTTGATAGACACGTAGGCATGTTAACGAACATGCGACAATGATACAATACGTCATGGTTACGATACATAGTTGTACAATCTACTATATACCATGCATATATAAAAATAAATCACAATTTCCCTTGGACACGCTGTAACTTCAGAATGACTACCGATTTTATTTATATTTTCTCTAAATATTTCTATACTCTGTAGGAGGTTCCTAACGAAACGAAAAATTAAGAAGATTGGAAAATTTAAGAAAACTTAAGTTTTAACTTTGCTAAATGCTTCGATAAATGTTGATGTATTTTTGGATAAATATAAATTTCATAGTAAGAAAAAAACATTGCACGAAAGGTTCATAATGCAAAGAATTTTTATGTTTTTATTTACTAGAATCACGTTTTGTGTAAAAAGTAGATACATGCCCTGCCGCCCGTGCGTAGCCGGGGCAAGTCGGTAGTTCCTAATAAAATCTATATTACTTATCTATATACATATTTTGTGTATAATGAGAGCTAACTTAGCAATAAAAATGCTGTTATATGAGTTTCATTCCCATCTTTATAAGAAGGTGCATTTAATGATTGTTACTGGTTAGTACTAAGTAGATGTTTCATGATTTAAAAATTGTCTTTTAATTCCCTGATAGCCTATCGGATTTTGGTTGGGATTATGAATTTTTAGGTTGTAGCTTCGAATTTATCAATCATCGTCATTTCACTAAGTTGGGTATCGTTTACCATACTTGGCTTTACTGTCAAAATTTTGTTGCTAAATTGCTTAATCTATCATAGTATAAAATAATTACGTATTGAAAACAAGGTTTAGAGGAAAGTTAGGTTTGTTGAATCCATTGAACTTATTTATGAGCCAAGGGAAACTTTTACCGAGCGATCTACCATCTTACCTCTGTCTATTATTCATCGCTAGAATCAAAACAAAGAAGAGGTATTTGGTCTTTTAATCAGATTAATACGGAGACGAGTTCCTGAGAGTCACCCCCGTTTAAACTCGATGAAAATTTAATTTCATTTTATAATTTTGTACATCAAAGAGCGAGGGTTAGACGGAAATTTTCATGACTGGAAAATATGCTGATGAAATTACATTTTTTTGGTAACAATACTTCGCTTTCGGATGTTGAAGAGTGTTTTGTTACGGAATTCAAACAGTTGTGACGTTTTCAAATCGCTTATCAAAAAGTCTGGAAGTTAAATTCTAAAAATTCTGCTCAATGAAAATTCAAATGCTTGATCAATAATTTAAAAATTTTCTTTTTTGACAAAGCAGAAAGAAAATGATATAAATTAATCGTCCTTGAAAGAGTGGATCAAGGCCCCTGCGGGTAGCAAAAACTAAGAGTCCCTCCTTATTAGTTTAGTTAATTATAAGTATAGTTTATTAAACTAGTTTATAATAACTATTATAAGTGAACACGATAAAATCATTCAAATTGACATTAATTCAATTGTGTTAGATGTAATAATAAGTACAAAATCTTGCACACAAGAGTCCAAAAATCGGATTTAACTTTTTGCTGTGCTGGTGCAATGTAAGTCTTTGTTCCGTCAACTGAGCAATATGGGGAAATAAGTGCTGTTCAGCTTCCCCTGGCTTACTCGGATTTTATTTTATCATCATCCTCAACAGATTGTATCGATAAAATAGTTTCGAACTATAAAATAAATTATATACAACCAACTTACTTACTTACTTACTTACAACTATAATTATGTAAAACAAACCAACACAATATATTTGTCATCATTATCAGACAATGAACCTCCGTAAAGATTTTGTATCTCATTCCTAAATCTTGCCGCCATCGGCTCTTCGTTCTACGAGCAATATGGTTCGGTTACCTTGCTTGTATGGATCATATTGATTGAGTGACGCTCGTATCTAGAACCTGCTTTTTTATAAAAGAAGATGGCAAACAAGCAAGCGAATTACCTGATATTAAGGGTCTGCTACCCATAGCTCATGAGCTGCAGATGCGTTACTTACCTCTAATGGACAAAGGAAAAGGTAAACAAAAGAGAATACTTCTCTTTCTTATCCATACCTTCACCCGAAATTCCCCCTTCACCTGAGAAGCAAAAAATAGAAAGGATTAATTCTCTTCTTCTTCATCCCCTACTCCGTCAAATCCAAACCATAATAAGGCCTCCGGCGCCTCACTCAACAGATGAATACATCTGCTTCACGCCTGTCTTCTTTGAGGTCGTGGTATTTCACCAGTCGAGCCGTTGTTGCATGCTTCTACCATACCACCAAAAATATTGCCTTTAAATGTTGGTTTCTTAAACTTAACTAAAATTTTATTTTTATCCTCCGATACTATATTCTCTAGGATGCGAACTGCGCCCATATTTAACTAAGCCCTTTTGTTTTAGAGTATTATGATGTAAACCTCTTTATATGCACCTCATAACGATAACTGTTCATCGAATATAATTAAGCTTTAGGAAAAATGTATTACTTTTTTAAATCTCGACTCGATGACTGTCGTAAATAGATATAAGTTGCAAACTTATTAGCCACACTTGGTTTTCTGATACAAAGCGGTATGGTAAGTTCTCCACTCTATTTAAATTCAACATAGCAATAGTTACAGAACCACCTGGGGAGCTGTTCCTTAAATCATTCTATTATTCTATCAAGAGCAATTCCAATATTCCATTATTTTATAGTCTAACAATAAATAAAAGAGTGTGCATATACTGGACAATCCGTAATGTGCGCAACAAAGGGCTACGAGAGCACATCAATACCGTCGAGTGACCTCCCCCGTCCGCTGCTCGAGTGTGCCGCGACCCCACGCGCGTGACAGGACATAAATAACCACGAAATATACTTTGGAGTGTTTAACAACCCATTCAAGAAGAAATAGGAAGCGTTTTTCTATAATTGTTGGAAAATACAAAAGGATCAGGCATCGAGCTCTTTTAAGGTTAAACGGATGGTAATAATAAGTATAAGTGGAATAAAATAAACCAACAAAACCAACGTTGTGTGGCACATCATTGATGTACCTATCTTCTTCTTCCTTTCCAAGGAAGGTTGGCGTAGAAAACTGTAGCCAAAACCTACACTACGGGCTACGGTCATACTGTGTTGACTCCACATGAGTGGGAAAAGCGTTGGGAGATGATGTACGTCTTCTTGTAATGCAATCTTCAGAGGTTGGCAGTCATTACGGCTTCAGCCATAATTATTTTCCGCGGAACTATTAATATGGTGATATTCGTTGCTTTACATTTGCCGTACAAGATGTCTGTAGGCTGTTCAACCATCTGTCTCTACCCTGGTAGCTCATACATCAGCTCTACCTTGATTTTTAATGGAAGAAGGCAGCAGTATTGCAGTCGCATAGCTTACCTTTAATGGACAGAGGGGATAGACAGGAAAAAGGATACTTCCTTCTCCTATTCATTCCCTCTCTTGTCCAATCCTCTTCTCCTTCCCATCCTATCCTTTGTAAAAAAGTCAGACCTTGGGCTTCAATATATTATCTTATGTTATAAGAAGAAATTATATTTTAAGTTGCTATAAAATATTTTATATTGATATAAATAAATTTCAGGACTGACCATTGAACTTGGCACCCGTTTACATCTCACTTCTTTTGTCGTTGAAGTCAACAACCAAGACATATATCATAATATTGAACTTGCCCCTCATTTGACTTTTATTTTTATGACGGGAAACTCACGCCTGTCTTCTGTAAGGTCGTGGTATTTCACTGGTCGAGCCGGCACATTCGTGCAACAGATGTTGTTGCGGGCTCTACTACTGTAATTTATGATTTTTTGTATATTTTCAATAAAGAGCATTTGGTGCCCACTTTTGAGGTATTTGAAGTGTGATGTACTTCAATGAGAACGGAAAGTTGTAGTTCAATTATTTACATTGACTATAAGCGATAACTTTTACTTAAATATGACATCATTTTTAACAACTGTTACAGGAACTTTACCAATGAAATTTTTTAAATGATTGATTTCGATTCAAAGTGCCCGTTTATCAACACAAGTCGGAGACTGGTCTTTGTTCCGTCGAGGAACAGGAGCGAAATGGAGTGCCATACATATCGAGTGCATAATGTTTACGAAGTACACCTTCGAGTGAATACTCCAGTTGTATAGTTGAGGATATATTTTTCTTTTTTAATTAATCTTTTTATGGATTTTCATCAAATTTCAATCCAATCGTATATTATACTAGTTATTTTGTAAAATTAAAATTACGATTTACTTTAATTTTACCTAATTTAATATCAAATAATGGTATTATAGCTTACTAACCTAAGCAAGAGGGAATGGGACTTAATTAATTGTATCAAGCATCTATCATCATTCCTGTTAAGCAAAAGTTTGTCAACCAATAACTCTCGTACCAATGTATTCCATAAGGAAGTAAACAATCTATATACATGTATAAAAGACAATGTGTAAGTTCCCTGTTAACCGAAACGGCTCGACCGATATCGATGAAATTTTCAGGAACCGTTCACATTGGTTTAGCCGATGTTCCTGTGAAGTTTGGTTGCGATCGGATCAATAAAATTAATATCACTCGGACGAAGCCGGGCGGGTTCCTAGTTTCATATATTTAATATTCTGACATTTATAAAAATAAAATAAATGACGTTGGGTAATAAAATTTTCGTTACCGACGTGTTTTGTAATTTTGCGCAGCTCAGAACCGTTATAGGCCGGTATTAAAAAGGTAATCCCTTTTTATTGCGTTTAGGGGTACATCGTGGCTGTTCTTTTGTGTAATATGTATTTTTTTTCACCAATCTACCGATATTTAAAAAAAACTTAAGTTTAACCTAACTGAAGTAGATTGGCATCGTTATTTCCTTCTCAATCCCACCCCCTCTCTTTATTACTTTTCAAACAAAATCAATATAGTCCTGTCTACAAATTCGAGGACATATTTAATCTATATGCATTCCATCAGAAGACGGCGAAAAAGGGTTAAATGCAAAATTTCTATATCATATCTTACCTTAAAAATTTATAAGAACGATTTTTATTAAATAAATCAGTTTTTATAATAGCATACATTTTTACTTCACCCCTTTTCGCAATTTAAATGTATAAAGCCTTCTATTAAAACGATAAAGCCTGCTATGGAAGGATTAAGTGGATTTAGTTTTGTTACAATTAAAAGCGGCTTGGTATATTTTTCAGGAATAAAAGTTTGCTTTAATTTTGCTTTCTGTTTTTTTACTAAAGGAAATTTTAACAGTGACACTACTGCCATGTCTATTGTTTCTATACTATTAACATGAAGTGTAAAATTATAACTGTGCCAGTCTGAAGGGTGCTTTAGGCGAACGTGTTAAGCCAGGGGACGACAAAGGGATACTCGTATGAATGAGCTATATGACGAAAATAATGGCGGTTGTGTATAGTTCAAACCGCAAATATAAATTATATCTCTCAACAGGTTATGAGGAATTGTTTATCCATTTAGGTACATACATACATTAATAAATAACCTGACTGACTAATGTATCAACGCACCTCTGAAACTATTGGACCTGGAACCGAAAAACGTACACTAAGCTACATTTTTTGACATAACAATCACTAAAAAGAAATTTGGGAATTTCAATCCTTAAGGGGTCAAATTTATGGAAACTCAAAACTGCTATTGATGTCACAATTTATTTTTCAAATAAATCAGTATTTCTCAGAAGGATTTGAAATAAAGGATGGTTTTTTTATAACAATTTTCCTGGAGCTATTGACGCCAACGTGTATATTTTATTTACTTAATACCTTTGAATCGAAGTCATTTAATGCGGACGAATTCATAGGTAACCGCATTTAATCTCAAAACAAAAATTTCAATACATTTTTATTACACAAAGCAATGGATCTGTTTAGCCCGCTCTCAAGTCCCATTTCTATATGCAGCTGTTCATACATTAAATGAGCTTATTGTAAAACTTCTTTGAGCTTTGCGATTCTATCGCGCGGGCTTTTTTCCAGTCCCATCTATAACTCCATATTAAAAACTGCATTATTTTATTACTTGTAATGATTTTGTTGATACACTAGGCTTAAATATACATCTTACTGAAGATTCTTAGGTGTTTTTCAATTAATAAAACAAAGCCTGACAAGATAGTTGAAAAAATAAACTTGTATTTTACGCATCATATTCAACTATTTTTTGCCGGTACCATTATTTTATAGTTACTTCTCACGAATGGCACAACATAATCAGACACACACACTTAGATATAGTACCTATAAATATAAAAACAAATGTGAGAAGTATTGGATATCGTTACAAAATGAGTGTAAATATGTTCAACATGTTTGAATCCTAATAAAAATAAATACGTTATCATTTATTTTATAAATAAATTATCGTTTAATATATCAATAATACCATATATTCATTATAGTGGCACATGAATAAGCTTCCGATACAAGTTTTAAGTTTTGACTTCCTAATTTCATCTCTATGGTTTATGATCGCCATCTTAAGTATTTTTTAAATACGTGCCAAGAATACGTGCAAGCAGATCAGTTTGTTAAAGATATGATAGGGATTTCTCTCTCATTCCCTGTTTCCCTTCAGCCAATAATCGTCCACTGCTGGACGTAGGCCTCCCCCNNNNGTTTGGTTTCCTGCCGCCATATTCCAGTGGATCCTGCTTTTCTCTCCATCATAAGTAAATTAAATATACCCGAGATTCTTCCACAAAATTTTTGAAAACAAATTATAACAGAAACTATTTCAATTCACCCCACACTCCTCGTTAATTGCTTAACGTCGTGATCAGTGTTTGGTTCAACGAGTTTATCTTGATATTCTACGGCGTTTGTAAATATTATTTGTTCGAAATATACAATTTCACGAAGCGGAAGCTCTCCGACGTGCCATCGACTGAGCAATTATTTCAGCGATATTGCAACCGAACTCAGACAAGAGTCATTAAGGCTTTGTGAGTGCGTTATTCAAAATTCTGCCTTCCAGCCTTTGTGGGGACTGAATATCAATATTTCTGTTCTTTTGTGTTTACTTTTGATTGTTTATTGTAAAGATAAGTTATTTTTGTTTAGTTTATTGAACAAATAATAATAAGAATACCTATTAACCTATTGGTTAGAGTGTCTCATAAAAGTGTGTTTGATTTTATATTTTCGTCCGGATTCTGCTAACACTATCATGTCAAATATGTGTGTGCATATTGTAAATAAACATATTTTGTACACTCATCTCTGTTCTTATTTATTGAGACTTTTTAAATCATTGTCATCATCATCTCCCCGCTCTATTACCACGTTTCATGGGGTCGGTACACTATAGCATATGTCATCTCTGTAGTCACTCATGTCATCCACCATACATCTGTTCTTAGGTTCCTACCAACAGATCCCTCTAGATTTATATCTAAAAACTCTCCTTGTCTCATGCCAGGACCTTTTATTAAAATACAATTTATTGTTGAGAATGTTAAAGTTAAAGTAAAGTCGGCGCCGAGCGGTCTAGGAGAGCGGTCCCGTGAGAAATTAATGGACCTTTCTGTTTAGGTTCGTAATTGCTTCGGACAACTCATTTTGTGTTCAACAAATTAGAACTGAAACATTTATCTAAAACATATTTCGTGGTGGGTAGTGTTTACAAGATCGTGATATGATTCTGTTTATTTGTTATATATTATAGATTTATTTTATTATTATGTATTATTTTTATGTTACTAATGACGCAGCAATAATTTAACAGACACAGACAGCCAAGACGAAGTTCCTTTCGCTATATCTTTTTTGTGTCTGTATTAAGTAATGATTAATTAAGAAAAGGGTATTTAAAATTGTTAATATTTTTGCATCTTCCCAAAATTGACTGCAAGCTTGAATCGATTGTAAAAAGTTTATTTTCCCATGCGATCAGGAAGTGCCTCAAAAATCACTGCAAAAAGATGTAGGTTTTTGTTTTCGGTCGAACCCCTAAGCCCACAAATAAACGAATAACTTGCGACAAAGAATATACCGTTCTAAAATTCTTTCTCAGAAAAATATACATGTTTAAGTGAATAAAGGTGTTCCTATGTTTAATGTCTTTGAGTAACGGCAACTGTAATGCACATGGCTTCAATAAAGAGGTTAAATGTTACAGAGTAATGTGAGTATACGTAACACATGAGTGATTTTACGCGGTATGACACAAAGGCAGTTTAATTAAAATTGTTCCTGTGTCAGTTGACGCAGTGCCAACTTCCGGTACAGTGCGCTTTCCTACCTTTGTTGTGTATTCACGTTACTCCAGATATAATAAAGATAGAAAAGCGCACTGTTGATGTTTAAAATTATTATTAATATAGAACGGAATAATAGCTGATATGATAATAGAAAGCTGAAACATACTTACACATACGAATAAAGAAAAATATATATTTAGTATTCAAAAGATGAGTGATATGATTGCAAAAAGCGTTATGAGGCAAAAGTGAGGCTTAAAAGTGATTGTTGTGAGACAAGAGAAAGGTGTGCTTCGGTGGAGAATGTTGAAAGTATGAATGAAAAGAGACAAGACAAATTTATATTCCAATAGTTAGCGGCATTGTCGGCAGGGGACGTCCAAGGAGAACTTATGTCGATCAGATTAGTGACAAATTAAAGAAAGAATACATAAGGAGTACCCGTAACCGACGAGCATGTATGTGTGTATGTATGTAGAAGAAGCGAGAGAGGTGTGCCAGGATCGCGCCAAATGGAATTCCATAATTTCTACTTTTCAATCCTTTTTAAATAATTTTTTCAATGTATAAAATTAAGTAGGTATCTGTTACTTAAATTTTAAATGAATAATTATGTGCTAAAACGCGTAAGAAATTTCTAAAAGAATGAACTAATGTAGCTTATAGTAAGGACTTGTACAACACATAAAAAGTTAGGCTGCGTCCATTTTATAGTCGTTTCATTTTTATTGGTTCGCGTATCGATTTGAGCGTACGTGCGTCGAATTGATTCAATATTTCCGACACTGCATTCATTTTTCAATGTCGAAAACTTTTGGATATTTTGCTTTATTTGTGTCATTTTTATCGCTGTCTGTGATCACATGGTACAACAGTTAAGACGTTTTTGATAAGTGCCATTTAAGGTTTCAAACCCTTATAATTTGGCACAGCCTGACATAATAATCTTTAAATCCATTGTAGATAATTCTTTCGAGTACGCTTGTGTACATAAATACCAAACTAAACGTTAATGTGATTAATTAGAAAATAGCAAATGGCTGACACGGAATGCAATAAAAAATCAAATTTATACAAAAATATAATTTAAAAATCACGTAATTTGGCGTATAACATCTCTCATCACCTCTAACACTACACTACATGAACACAAGCCTAGGACTATTTTACCATTGCTGAATACCTTTATTGTGTTTACAAAGAAATTAGATATATTTTATAACATATTGTTGTATATAACATTATTGTAATGTATTTGAAAGAAAACGTATATGTCTATGTGAGATGGTATACGTTCGACAAGATGTTTTATTTATTTGAACCATTCGCGTATTCTCTACTCGCATTGTATTGGCTACCTACAGCGTTCTTATCCGAACGCTCTTATTTACGATTGTTAATACAGGAACAGCAACGTAAAGGCCTCTACACACCAAACCCGCCGACCCGCCGGCTTTTCGCGCCGCCGGCACCAGTCGTACCAGCTTATAATGTTCTTATGCCGCCTGTCTAACCCGCCGGCACCAACCAGCCGGTCAAAGCCGGCGGGCCGCCAAGTTTGGTGTGTAGATGCCTTAACAGTCTCATTAGTATTCAGCCATTAAAACCGCTGAAGCCTTTGTAATACTCCGAAAAGGATTTTTGTTTCGAATCTACCATTGTATGCGTGTACGAGTAGCTACGAATATGTTATAGTTTGTTGAAGAGAAGGCCATTTTAAGTTTGAAAATATGTAGGAAAAATTATAGACAATTTTTCATAGCTGACGTAACACGGGTCCAGCAGAAGTCGACACCGTAGCGATTACGTCACTACTTTTTTTTAATAAAAATATACAATTTTGTACAGAAAAGAAAAAAATGATAACAGAACTATATCATTGTACTCAAATGTATCAGGGCGACAGGCTTCTGTGATAATAATTAGCAGTAACATATTTTTTTCGGACTAACGAAATTAGTAGCACGGCGGGGGTATCGCATTCTACGTGAGTCTCATTTAAATTTTCACTCCTGATTACTACGATATAATGACTATGCGACAAAATCTGGAATATCTAACAAATATTAACGAAGTTATAGTCGTGACTATTAAATGAAAAACGACTACAAACCATTATTAATTAGTGGCTTCGAATCTATTCCTACCCCCCTCGCAGCCCCGCTATCCTGCCTGCACCTGGCTGCATGAATTTAATTAAATGCAAACATTGGTCGGCAGCGGCGTCCATATTAGATGCAAGTCTATTTGGATTTAAATTAAAGTATTTTCCAATACAAATTAAACGTATATAAACGAATTTTACACACTTTACCACCTCCAGCCGACATGTCTGGCAATGTCACATAAAGTAAAGGAATATTTGAACAACCAAACAATATACAAATATTCCGTTTGAAGTCTCTTAAAATATGTCAAAACATTGTGCAAAAGTTTAAATAAAGTGGTATTTCCATTCGTTGTTTTTTATTTATATTCATTTTTTGGGCCACAACCCTTATGACCTCGGGACAACCAACCAAAGTTTCATTACTATCGGATGCATGATTTAGGAACCCATAGAGGACAAACAAACATACAAACATTGATTTTTATTAATATAGATTACATTCGATTGTCATCTTCCTAACCTGGTGTTCCCGTGGTCACAATATCGAATGTTCTAATCATTATCTAGTGTTGAAATGAAGGGCCTAAATCGCACATGGTTTAAGAGGACACAATTCCAACTCGAGCCCAGTTTAAACACACCGAAATAATGAAGTAATTATTCAAAGTACATTTCTGTAATAATCTCATTAAATCTCCCGCAGCGGAACGATTTTAATTACACTGGCTTGCCTTTATGTGGCCCTAGTCTGACTTAATCAAAGTTGGTATACATTTGACTTGTTCAAAATGTTTGATATATTCACCACAGTTATAATGACAGTTTGGCAAACATAATTACATAATGTACATTACATATGGTTAGGTTATTTAATAATAATTGAGGAGTTCGTAGTTAGTTTAAACAATTATACATACATAAAAAGTTTTGTTTCTCTGTATTGCGTTTATGAAACTGTACGAATAATAGCCCACATACACATACAATTCTCATTGAGCGAGTATACCAGCTAGACTTGGCTTCGCACACGGCTGCGTTCGCTTTCGTGAGCATTTCATGCATGACTCCCAATGGACGTGCTCGTAGATGCGGCGTGGCGTGGATTAACACAATACTTTTTGTTTCAATGCATTCACATTTTACTATGGACATTCAAAGCATGAATTTCATGTTTCTTAACTTTTTAACCTATGTTTTTTTGCTAATAACATATTTGAGTTTTATCCCATTTCAGACTATTGATATAATTTCGCAGAACTTTATTTTGTCAGCACTGCTATTACCTACATCATTACATTACATGAAAGGCAATAATGGAATGAATACATTTTCCTATAACTTACAATTATAATTCGAATTATAAATGTACGCCTGAACATAATATTCGATTCATTTATGAATTGCGATATCAGTTCTGTGAACAAAATATGTTTATTGGAAATGATATTTAATTAAGGTAAAATTTCATGTAAGGTACGTTTCCACTGAATCCAAACAAAGTGGAAAAAATGTAAATCTGAAAATAATTTAAAATATGTCATTCTACTAATTTATTTTACCTACGTATAACCTTGTTTCACAGCAAGATGTGATTTTTGTAAACAAAGGTATTAACATTTAAATTCGGAAATTCCAAAATATTTTCTAAAAACAACTTTTTCTCATATTACCTTATTAGCTATCCATCCACTTCACTTTATCTCACGATTTCCACAAAATTACAACATTTCCGATGAAAGTATAAAAAGTGTAATGGCCGCCATGTTCGGTGCATAACGTTTGTTTATTTATAACAATCATATCTTGTAATGAAACAAGGTATAGTAGAGCGCTCCGCGGATGTGTTTGATTCCCAGTCGGGGCACAATGTATGGGTTATGTATTTTCAAAAGCAACGATATGAATTACGATAAACTAATCCTTAACACATTTGAAACTCAACAGCTTAATGAAAAATGAACATCTCTCTTTTTTACCAATTACTTTAATTTTAATTTCTATTTTATTATCTCTGACTACGTTGTGTTTAGTTGTTTTCAATCTATTTGGGAATGTTCTCGTTGGATAATATCTATCGTCATCTTGCTATAAATTCCAAAGTTTAAATCGAATAACTTTGTAGTGGCAGTAGCGATAATGAAGTAGCTGTTTGAATTTTAATGTAACAAGTTTAAGTTAAGGTAACTTAGGTATTTTCTGGACAAAATTACTTTATCTTTTTGGAATGAAATAGAATAGACCAGTAGATGTACAACATATACATACATTATTATATAATTAAATAATCGTTGCTAAATAAAAGACGATTTCATATCATCATAATCAACCTGTATCAGTTTACTAGACATAAGTCACCCCCAATGCCTTAGACCACATGCGGTCTCCAGCATCCAACTGTTCCTCGTCTTTTTCAAATGGTCTTCAGTGTATTTAGGAGGGCACCCTACGCTTGGTCCCTGATGCGTGTTCTAGTCTAATACTTTTCTCTATATTTAGCTAAATCTACTGATATGGGCCATTCCCAACTAGGCTTTTAAGCCAATAAGACTTTAAGATGTATGTCTACTACTATTGTTTCCCGTCGACTTTTTCGTTCCAGATTTTATCCCGTAGTTTTCATATAAAAGTAAAAATATACAATAATTCAAAGTAAAATAATAAAGCATTTGCGAAGTAGGTTTATACGGTACGGGACATGTACCATATAAACCAATTTACGTGTTTTCCAGATCAAACCAGATGTATTTACTCCTTACTCTCTTCCCAGCTATATGTCACATATGGTATATATATAAACGTATATATAAAAAGGATTTTTCCTATTACTGTAATGTAAAAAATCTATCAATAAATTACATTGAATTCAATATATCGTTGGATAATAAATATGGAGCAATACATAATTATTAGTCCATTAGTTGATGACAAACTAGTAGTATGGCTTAGTGACGCAATACGTACATACGTAGTGGTGGCTGCGTGTTGTAACAGACGGTCAATCAGATTAATGGAAACTGATTGATAGCTGCCCTACGCTTTAATACAAAACATGTACCTACAGGGTACGTGTAGCAAAACATTAGAATTAAATAGATTACTTATAACTTAAAATAACTAAAGTTCTTTTAATTCTTAATTTGGTGTTATTAAGTCTTAAAAATAAAAGTTCGGCAGTGGCTCTACAGTTCCTCTGGGGTTGTGGATGTTTATTGGTGATAACATTAGGCGACCCGTTGCCCGTTTATCCCCTTTATCGTATTAAAAATCGATTTCACTTGCTTTAAATACTTCATTGTATGGTCTTGTATTTTGAATTTGATTTTTTTTTGTGGCAAAACTAGTTCTTAGCCACAATCTACCTAATGAGAAATGACGAAAACACACAATAATTTAACAGTAGCCTGTTCACTCTTCTCTGGAACTTGAGTCTCGGCGATATAAATTCGCCTTCATCCAAAGTAATCCATTTAATGTCTTGAATACGATATCCGATTTCGAATAACCACAATCGAGTGTTTGACGAGGGTAGGCCCGTGTCGCCTGTCGGCTATGCTCAGACTGGTTTTCGACCTGTCCTGATACTATTCAATGTGAACCAAGAAAACGTTAAATCTTATCCTTAACGGTTAAGGGATATTTATTGGGGATTATATCTAGGGATTGAAGCGCATCCTTGTGGCCTTTGACTTAACTTATTGCTATAATAGTGACTTTCTTTTTGGGCAGCATTTTAATTATTTAAATTATTTTGCTTATAAAACTTTTAAATACATTAAAGTAAGCTATCCGCCGAGCCGCCCGCATCTTTACTTTACCCTTATGGGTAATTTTTTTACAAACTTAGAATATCATATTAATTTATATCTAATCAAAAGCCTAAGGCTCAGGCTCTAGACTATCTCTGTACCAAATTTCATTTATATCGGTTTAGTAGTTTATGCGAGAAAGCGGAGTTACTTTCGCATTTATAATATTAGTAGGGATTTATTACTTCCATCTTTCTAAAAGAAGTTTCTTTATTTGGTTTTGTATAGATAAGTATACGACAGTGAGTAAACAGAGTTGACGAAAACGCATTAGTACAAAAATATTATAAATTCATTGATTGCAAATTCAATGCAGAAAACATAAGTTACCGTTCAAGCCAAGCTCTGATAGAAACAAGCCAGTGTTCTTTTCTATTTTACCAACATATATTTCGTAATATCAGTTGCACATCTTTTTTTTGCCACAGATGTTCATCTATTTCATCGTTTACTCACTGGTGGACATATTTATTTGTTGATATTTCTATTATAGAGCATTACTACATCCCAATACAAAAATAATATAGGCCATAGACTAAAAAAGTTCTTTCAGCATTACTTGAATTTTATTTTCTGTCTCTTTAAATGAGTTCATATGTCAATCGTATCTACAAGGTAATATTTGAGCAGTATTATAAATACGTAACATTTATGTAAGTTTGCGCGCTCTGTACATGGCGTCTATGACGAGGGTAGAACCATTATCGCATATTGACAGGGGTCTATCAATATGCCCGATCGGGGCGATGACATCATTTTATAATCTCGCGCAAAGAGGCATTAGAAACATCTCCATGTTATTTTCACACATTTAATATCTTCGAAATTATGTGTTCTCTTCAATTTGTCGTAACCAACAGGAGTTCTTAGCGTTAATATTGTTATTAACAAGGAAAAAATACGTGACGATGTTTTATGTAAACAGTGGTACCTCAGTTTTTAAATAGATGGCGTTTCACTCACTCTTAAAATGATTAGTTTTTTTATCACCATGATTTTGGTAAAAATATTAGAACAATTTTAAGATTATTAGATATGTATAGAGGCACATATATGTACACTGCCATGACAATCTTGTAATTTTGTAGAATTATTTTTATCGTTTTAATTTTCAAGATTATATAAAGTATAGTGATCCGCCCCGGCTTCGCCCGGGTAGCGCTAATTATGTTCATTCAATTGCTACCAGAACACCATCCAGGCCAATCTGAACGTTTCCCAAAAGACACAAAGCAAGTATAGTTAAGAATGGCCTAAAACTTATAAAATATGATAATCACTTCAACCGAGAAAAATTTACGATCTCTTATTTTAAAATTGGAAAATGGCTGTTGAAGTTTTTTTAAACTATTTCCTTTATCCTCCGCTTCCTTTCTTAAAAACTTCACAATTTTATCGGTTTTTAAATTAGCGAACTTTGTCGTCGTGATCGTCTCACTGGCTCTAGGTTATATCGATTTTTTACTGAGTTTTATCTTTTGATGATACTACAATATATAAAAAAAAACTAGCTATAATTAGTTTTTTTTTAATCTAAATTAAAAAATAAATTAAACTACACTACATATTAGTATGACTCTCAAAGAACTGAAGTACAAGGCACCGGGGATGACGGAATCACATAAGAAATTTTGAGGGTAGCTGAGAACCAGCTCTTAAGGTTTTTCAAAAGCTTTTCAATTCAATTCAAACTCATCCTCGAGGGACACATGCCACGGGCATGGAGCACATACGTGGTGGTCCTTTTCTTCAAGAAGAACGATAACCCTTCTGAACGAACCGAAAGGCGACAAAAAGCTGCCAATAAAGAAACTTAACCTAACTTAGTTTTTCTTTCATAAACATCATTTAAAATATTATTACTGCATAAAATTGTCATATCCAATCTAGCTAACTAACGTAACCTATAATCTTTAATTCCATAGGTAATGAAGCGATTGAATCACAAGGGTTATTATACCGAGGTAATAAAACGAGAGACAAAACGAACTTAAAGTACTTTTATAACAAAAGGTTTCGATTGATCTGACAGAGGATTTTCAATCGTTCCTTGCTCAAGAATTAGTAACCTAACCGTGCTCAAGTGAAGTAGGAGCTTAACATTCTCTCGGTTTTATTCCACAGTAAATGTTCTCAGTGTTTCTTGTAAGACAATCCATAGGACACGTCAGTAGTCACTTATAAATTTTAAAGTATCATATTTATTACCATCCTTTGTTTCCCTGTGTCTCCATATTGTCTGTATTTGATGATAATTATGTATACCAAAGGGGTATAAAATCAATACTAGTTTCGACCAATGGATGATATAATTAATTCTCAAACAAATGCAATGAAACGACACACATCTTATTCATAATCCAATTAATACCTAGACTTATATTGCGGCGGCGAAATTAATGTTTAATTAATTTGGATTGTATGTATTGTATTGTGTGCTCTACGAGAAACTAATTTCCACACGCGAGTAATTCATTTCTATTTTCCCTTTTAGAAACATTTATTTCAGATAAGCTAAATTAGTTTATACAAAATTACGGTTATTAGTGTATGAACTAATTTAGCTTATCACCACTATACATGGTACCAGATTACTTATACATGGTATTAGTAATCTGGAAGTAAGTAGTAAGATTTAGTTTTACAAATTAAAAAATCAGTTGATAATGGTTATGTATGTTATGTATCACGTAATAAATAATGTTTAATCATTATGTAAAGTTGGGATTTATGTAGTTTTAGTTTTACGTTAGTACATTAGTTAGAGTTTAACGGACGTCAGAACCTATTTAAATAATTTAAAAGATATATACATATGTATGCGTGTTAAATGAGAATAAAAATGATTACATGAAATCGAGGTTTATTCTCTTAATAGGTAATTTAATCCGATTTTATTAATGGCTCTAATCTTTTAACGCGCATCAATTTTTCGGCACATCGGCATTCATTAATAGAAGCAGCGGGAGCTTCCGATTTTATTTTATTTTTAAAATACACTGAATCCCGGTTAAATTCTTTTTTATTATATTGAACCACGTTAGAGCCAATATGCAATAGTTAGTTACGCTTCGTTACGTTTAGTCGGTCGGTCATTCGTCTGGTTGACCGGAGTCAAATTTATATGTATGAAGATATATGTATGGAGTTTTCATTCACTCCATAATGCGGCTGCCGGACGACCGCTCTTCTCCGCTGCGCTAGACGGATGTTTGCCCCTAAACAGCGCAGGTTCCATTTGCTGTTACGGCTATACTTTACTTGGTTAACCGTAATGGCAACCGCAACCTGCGGCCAGCTGGACGTCTGACCGTGTCACGGTTTGCCGCACAGTGCGTACGTAGCCTTAAAAGCTCGTTTTATAAAATAGCACATTACAACATAAAAACTTCGATAGACAACCTTTTTAAGCATTAGAAATAAGGTAAAAAGCATTCTTAAGTGCTCGCCTATAACCTTGTTTCAGGTAAGAAAGGTCTGTCCTTAAATGTTTGTACCTGGCGGCTAAAATTCTACATTGCTTGGTAATTTTCCTTTGTAAATATCAAAATAATTACTAGAGTTGTATATTATTATTTAGTAGGATTTATTGCTAATATTTACATATAATTTCTATAAGCTTTGAAAGACGAAGAGTGTGGATTAAGAATGGGTGAGCTAGTTGTAAAATGTATCTTATACGCCGATGACCAGATCGTGTTTGCGGCATCCGCGGAGAACTTACAACTTAAGCTGAATGTAGTGAATGATTCATTAGAAGGTAAAGGCATGACGATGAATGTAGATAAGACGAAAGTAATGGTGTTTGAAAGAGAACAGAGTAAGACAGTTATTGATATAAATGTTAACGGTAAAGTAGTGGAACAGGTGGAAGAGTTCGTGTATTTGGGATGTATGTTTAGTAGAGATGGTAGGCATGTTAAAGGCTTTGAACGACGAGTGAATGCAGGAAATAAGTTGAATGGGGCTATAGGTACAGTAGTGAGGAGTCAGAATGTGGCTATGAAGGCTCGTCTGGCAATACACAATGCTGTACTAGTCCCCACTTTAATGTATGTGTTGGTAAGGGACGCCCTAGGAGAACTTATGTCGATCAAATTAGTGATTTACTAAAAAAGGGCGATATAAGGAGCACCCATAACCGACGAGCTTGTATGCGTAGATGTATGAATGTAGAAGAAGCGAGAGAGGTGTGCCAGGATCGCGCCAAATGGAAATCCATGATCTCTGCCTACCCCTCTGGGTTACGGGCGTGGCTATCGTTTGAAGTAATTTTTCCAAAAGCTTAATTCGCTTTTTTACAGCCCCATGTACAGCAATTTTATAAGAATTATGGATCTTGTTTACCCTCATGTTCTATTTATCTATGATGAATAATGGAAGGTTAATTCCTAAGGGAGTCGTGAAATATTGCTGCGTTTCATGTATTTCTTGAAGTTTCTTGTTCACCAGACTATCCATAAAACTCTGTGATATTATCAAAAGGAATAGAGAATATTTTATAGAATAAAGTGTATCTGTCTAAAATATCCTTCTATACATTGTTTCACAGCAAGATATCATTTTTGTAAACAAAGGTTTAACTTTACACATATTACCTTATAGCATTAGCTATCCGTATTACACAATTTGACTTTACTTTATTTCACGATTTCCACAAAATTACAAAATTTCCGATGTAAGTATAAAAAGTGTAATGGCCGCCATGTACGGCAAATGACATTTGTTTGTTTACACCAATTATATCCTGCAATGAATCAAGGTATGTATTGATTTTAGAAGATTTGTTAACAGAATATATTATGTATGATAGTTTCATATGGTAGTAGGTAGCTCAGAAGCAAACAAACAGAATAACAGCCGAAATGTTGTAAAGTCCACCATCAAATTAAAATACAGTTCATACTGTTATTATTCTCTTCGTGCGCATCTAGGAAACGACGGGTACGCTTACTATAAGATAAGAAGTGCGTGTAAGATAGTATTGCCAAATTAAAGTTATTGTCAAATTCTAATTCAGTTTCAATTTTCAATTCGATTAGTTTGCTACAAAATAATGTTATAATGTAGCCTATCCTTTAGTTCGTGATTGGAACTCGTTAATTTACGTAACAACGTTTTTCTTTAATGATATGTACCAAGCTTTATCAAGACCTCGATAAGCAGGACAAACTAGGTTAAAACATTTTACTGCAGGCTGCCTAAATATAGTGCCTGTTCCGAAAACAAGGTCTCAGTTGTATAATAAATAAAATAAAATATTCGCTCACGCTCTTAACCCAGGGGTAGGCAGAGACCATTTCCATTTAGCGCGATCCTGGCATACCTCTCTCGTTTCTTCTACATTCATACATCTACACATACATGCTCGTCGGTTATATCGTCTCCTTATATCGTCTTTTTTTAGTAAGCCAGTAATCTGATCGATATAAGTATAATAAACTGTTCTTAGATAATCTATAAACAAGCTTAAAGATCTTTTTTTAACTTCAAGGGAAAATTTTTGGAAATAATCACAAAAAAAAGCATAATCTGTTTTGTGAATTTAAATTTTTTTTGTAGTTAATTTTCTTTAAATTTTCTAATATCTTGTTGATTATAAATATGAAATAAAGATATTCGATATAACTTATTTTACTTAAAAATCTTAGTCAGATGTTGTTTAAAAACTTGTAGAATAATTTAACGTACTCTTAATTTTAAAATGTTAACAAAACTCAAATTGAGCAAAATGTTTTCCTCTACTTTTAAACAGCGCGTAATATTTCTCTGGAGAGAGATCGTTAGCGTATGAATGGCTTACATTTCTTTTTAGTCAGCAGTACAGAGGTTTCTATTTTATTTATAATTTTAACGCAATAAAACTACAAGAAACCGACTTCTAATTGCTAAAATCTCTGGATGGACCACTTATCGGATTCGGATAAAGTTTTAAAAAGGATCAACCTGTAGTCAACAACGATTGATTGCAAAAAAAGATATTAAATCGGTTCATAAACGTCGTTGAAAGTTCTAAGGTAATAAGCATTAATAACAAGCTAATTGAGAACCTCCTTTTATAAAGGTAAAAATATGGGTTTGGTCTGTGAATTCTAAAAAAAAATATTAAATCAAACAAAGTCCCCCCGACGCGAAAGCGACTATCGTTACTCGTACGTTGACCCCTTAACCAGTTTTATTTCCTAAAAAACAAAAGAGAAATTTTTAAATATAAACCTAAACCAACTAATATTTATTATTAGTAATTTATGCCAAACTGTTTTTTTTTTGTTACATAAAAAAAACAATATAAAGTCAAACTCTATGGCTAATAAGGATAGAAAACAAAAAAATGTACAGATGTCTTTTCTGTTGCAAAATTTTCTTTATTGTGATAATCAAAGCATGCAAATTTCATCTCCATCAA
>JWHW01032676.1:23347-38058 GCA_000931545.1 Papilio glaucus | reverse complement strand
GGCACAGAGATATTGTAATAGTACTTTTATTCGATGTTATATGTAACTTCTAATATAACAGTACATATCTATACAACAACAAAAACTGTTAAGGGGGGCCTTCATAAACGATTATTAAAATTTTTGTCTGTTTGCCTGTGCGTTTGTTACCGCTAATCTCAGAAATGGCTTAACCGATTTAGGTGCGGTTTTCACTAATGTATTGTGGTAAGCTTCACTTAACATTTAGTGTTTGTTTTAGTTGTTAGTTTTGTTGTAGTTTGTTTTATTTCAATCGGTATATAAATAAAGAAGTTATATCAATTTAACTGTGCTACGGCCATATTGTGTCGACAGCACATATGCGGGAAAAGGGCAGGGAGAGGATGATGAGGTTACGGTAGGATTAAGTAGGTAATATCAATGCAGGGCGGTTGAAACCGCGGGGCACTGCTAGTATACTAATATGTATTGTTATTTTACTACTAATAACTAGTTGTTATATAAACAACTACGTTTTTTATAAATTACAGCTCCAAATTCTCGAGTAATAATTGAATTTTGGTCATGGCTTGTCAACGGTCATTTGTCAGAATTTCCTTGGCCAATGAATCGGAAAATGCGACATTATTAGATTTGCTACGGCTCCTTGGTCAGCGGTATTGAGCTCGGGTTTGGGTCAGGCGACCTCTAGACGCTCCTGGTGTCTAAAGTAAGCAAAAAACGTTTGCACTTTTTGCCTTGTTTAATGGCTTCAATAAGGACACTGTCATGTAAGAGTTCCATTTAAATGATTTTTAGATTTGACAAAAAGTTTACAGTTATAAAATGGGTGTCATTCGACTAAATATCCTAATTTTAATATTATAAATGCGAATGTGCTTTAACTCCTTAACGAATCAATCGATCTTTATGAAATTTTGTACACACATTGTCAGGGGTAAAGAAAATAAAGTCGGGTACCCTTTATTCAGAAAATAAAACTGTCCTTGAGGCATAGGGTAATACATCAAACCTTCACTTACAATAAAATGAAATACGTCAGTTATTATAAGGGGAATCATCTCACAAAAACTTCCAGAGTGAAAAATAAGAAAGGAATGCGTGCGAAGCCGCGGGCAACAGTACTATATATGACTTTTGTTCTACGTGTTAATCATTTGTATAAAATCAATTTCCATTAAAATCCACGTTAATGATTTGTCTAATGATTTTTATTGAGCCACACTAGCGAGCTGTTGATCTGATTTTATGTAACTAATCTATCTACATATCTGTCAACGTCCGCAATAATCCGATAAATAGATATAACCGGCCTTTTCCTAAGAAAGATGGGGGAGTATTGAATAAAAAGGATAGAGAAGAGAGAGGGAGAGAGAGAGATGAGGCACTACCTTACTTCGATTTTCAAAGCGATTTAATATATTATTGTTTTTTCAGAACCATGTTTCGTCTGTGGTGGGTGGCGCTGCCGCTGTTGCTGATAACTGTCAGCGCAGATGAGGCCACCGACCCTCAGGGGCTACTTGACACGGGTACAAGTGAGTGTTTATTTATAGATCTTAGTACAATAATTAACATTTTAATTACTATATCTTTTCATCCATTATTTAAAGCATTTCGCCATTCTGCAAGGCAAATGCCAATTGCTAATGAAAATATACATTATTACTTTACTGCCATGAACAAACTAATATTAATTATTAATCTAAAAAATCTAATAATAAAAAAGAATGTGACTTGAAAAAATATGAAGTCTACTTGCAGTCATCATTCCTAATAGACGAAGTCGAGAGTAGCAGCAGCTTGTATTTTTATATTCCAATTCCTTAAAAAAAATAAAAAGCTTACAACAGACCATTTGTTAACAAGGGCTGACTTAATAATCTAAGAGCACGTTAAGTAATCCTCTTAATAGCGCTTTGTTGCAAATAAACAAACTCAATTTCCTTAATCACCGGCGTTTCATCTCCTTTAAAGAATTTCTGCAGAAAAATATTGTCTTTACGTTGGTAGATTTACGAGAAAACAGTCACAAATAATGCTGTGAATTTGTCGTCACAATTATTTATTAAAAAAAAGCTGCCTCCGTATACTAAACTTAATGACGCGTAGCATCGTAGAGGTGACGTAGCAAAAGCGTAGAGCTTACAGTTAAGTCTACGGTCGCCGTAGACGGGTACAAATATATTGCAGTAAAACACAGGAAACAAAGAATGTTTTGGCGTTATTATAAAACCAAGGACATTTATTTTAAAAGATTTTGTAACGTGCCACGTGTTTTTTACTTCAAAACTGAAGTTCAGCTTAACTTTAGACACCGCTTGCATTTACCAACCACAGTGATACTGAAAGGATCCCATACATAATGCAAACTTTATGAAGGATCAAGATCAGGGGTCGGCACGTAGTTTTAAGTAACTTCCGATTACAGCTGAAAAAAAAATATCCACAAAAGGAAACATAAGGGGTTTTCAAACGAATTTAAATAGGGCTAGTTTAGAAAATATATATTATTAATTAATATGTAAGGTATACATATTTAACAATAATTGGCGGGCCGAGTTTCCCGAACCCCTGCTCTAGTATAAAATTAATATCTTTACAATTGTATACTTCGTGTATTATTAGTATATAATTAATTAGAATAATGAATACAAGAAACGTAACCTTGTGCTATTGTTCTTTAAAAATGTATTAGTAAATGAAATTGACAAAGGAAAATGAGTCACTTAGTAGCACGACTGGAATGAGTAATATATTTATTAGTTGAATACAGTGATATTCCCTTAAAGAGTAATTAAGGTTTATCGTACGATAAAAAATTAAGTATGTATATATTTCCTTCCTACTTATGTTGGGTGAGCACAATACGACCGTAGTGCGTACTGTATGGTGGAGGAGGTTGGAGGTTTTGGTTACATTTTTTTACTCCTGCCTGACGCTAATCCTTCTTGGGCATATATTTATACATGAAATATTAGTAGATCTTTTTTTAAACCATTTCAACTAAGTTAAAACTTGTGCTGTGACATGGTTCACAACAATACTCGAATGATCGGATTCGTCCTCACGACCCTGGTGTGTATGTTTGCACTTTATCTTATCGGAATGAATATTGTCAATAATTAAACTATTATAGAATTTGAGGTGTTACGTCACTCAGTGTTGCAATCGTAATCGCTATACTTCCTATGTAATTTTATGTAACGGTATCTTCTAGCTATTTACCCATAAAAGTTTATTTTCTAGAAAACGAAAATTCATATCGACATTTAAGTGTATCCCCTCGGCCTTTGGATAGAAGCCAATCCACCGGTCCCTCATGAATTGTAGAAACTTGAATTACATTAATATTACCTCAACTCAATGTGACTTTGTTATGACGGAACAAATTATCCGATGATGTCTAGGTATATAAAAGTCACACGGTAATTATAAAAAGAATGTTCTGTAATACTAGACAATAAAACAAGAGTTTCATAAAACTATGCTGACATAAAGACTCTTAGCCTAGGTCAGGTTCAAATCCTAACCGAAATGAAAAAATAGTTCAAAAACTAGAAATAAGATAAAATGAAATTGTGATGTTTTTCCTACAATCCTTATTTCTACATAAATAGTATGTTTAGCTACAGCTTTATCTTGTATAGCGCAGTAACGACGAGACTAATCGCTTTCGCTTGGCAAAACACGGGCAAATTGCCTCCATTAGCGTGCACAAGTGGACGCCATGGCAACTTTTGTTGTGACCTCCCTCACCTACTTTGTTTCAATGCTTGTTTTTAACGTATATTATTGTGTTGAGTCATGTCTCAGACAAAAACCAAAACTCTAGCGTTTTTTAAATCAATTTCACTACACTGTAACCGCTTCTGTTATTTATGTATTTAACGACATAGAGTCTGTACAGAAATTAATTTCAATGACTCTAACACTAAACTTTTTTTTGATAAGGTTTTTTTATAATATCTTTATTAATTAAGCAATATTCAACTCAACCACTCTGTTGTTCTACCACTATAACTTAAGAATCTGACAATAAAAGTTAGACGCACTGTCACTTAGATGAGACTGTATTTTTTGGGCGACTGACGAAAGAGGGTAGACATGTATGTATGTCCTTTCTAATGTGACCTGTACCCTAAACGGCTTGATAGATTTTAAAGAATGAGGTGTCATCTGGTTAGTATTCTTCCCCGGAATGACATAGCGCATATGACGTCAGCATAAATCGATATAGTGGAAGTAAATCATTCCCTCTCTCGGAGAGGAGGCCTGTGCCCCTGCAGTGGGGAACATTCTAGAAAAAGGCTGATTTATTATTATTATTATATTATAAATCATTGAAATATATATAATCATACAGTCATTTGGTTTTTTTTTTTAACTAACTATAACTCATTGCTTTCATTTTTCCCTACATTGAATATATAAAAATAATTGTATATTTTGTTGAAATTAGAAGAATAAAATCGTAGCCAAAGTAACTTCGTGCAACTCAAAGAGAGTGTTGGGAAGCCGTACGTCATACATTATTCATTCGCAGTTTGTCGCTAATGTGATTACGTCGCTCCTCAAACTCCCAACATTCAGGCACGACATAACATTTATAAAGTTAACGCTTTATTAACTGTTAATTGAATTAAACGATACTTTTCAACGTGATTTTTTTAAATAATTGTAATGTACTGGCCAACCCAGCATGCGGTGTCCGTTGCATACTTAGGTTGTCTGCCTAGGTGCCTGCCTGCTAGGTTAACCAATATTCATGCATAAACGTTGCTTAATCTACTATTTGAGGTTTTAGATAGCGTTCTTTTGTTATTTATCAAACACTTAAAAATAATATCCGCGAACCCGATGGCAGCGCCATCTACCGAGTTCAAATATGAATCCTAACCTTCCCGGAATTCACTCAAATACACACAAAAAATTTAATTAAAAGCAATAAAAAGTAGAACCAGCCAATCTAACTTAAAGAGTTTAATTTATTTTTTACTCGTCTCGTGAACGAACTCAAGATATACTGAAAACCTAATTTTTCCCTGGGTATTTGAATAAAAATGCATGATCTCACCACAATAAATATATTTTATTTCTTTTGTATGTTATTATTAAGACATTAAATAACTCGGATTGCACAAATTATTCATACAGCAAGTATTACTACACACATGATAGTTATTATAAATTTTGATAGCTATGGATTAATTTCAAATTTAGCTTAAGGCTTATTACTTCATAATTCTTATTGGAGATAATAAAGAATAACATTTAATCTCAGGGTCGCGTTACTAGTTCGCGGTCTTGATCAAATCTGCTTTTACCCACTTATTAAATTTTATTTTATGTAATTTTTAACCTTTTAAATTATAACATTTTAAAACAAATATATTTATATTTAACAACAAAACAAGTCCCTGTGCTCGATCAGCCATCCATCTGTGCAGTGGCGGCTCGGAGGGAAACCTCTGGATACAAGTCCGACTGTCCACTGGACAGATTTTACTCAATAATTTGGTGACACTGACCTGGATGTTGATGTAGAGTGACGATAAGGAAGGTTGTACCTTATTTCATCCTAAGCACTCCTTCTATGGACTTCTGAATGGGTTTCATGGAACCAAGTACTCTGACTTCCCCAAAAAAAAGGTCAAAGAAGCATGTCTGACATTAGAAATGCCTTAACCACTCGTTGCTATATTTAAATAAATAAAACCCATCTGAAAAGGACAAGACAGCCATTACGACATATCTAACAACTACAATACCGAATGAATGGAAATTATAGTTCCATACAGACCACGGCGGCTGCCACAATAAATTTGAGTTTAAAGGACTTTAAACCATTCCGCGCGCGATTTCCCACCGCTCCCTGTGGAACAGCGAAGGGGGTCAAGCAACGTGCTCAGCCCTAGGGTTTGAAGAAATATGTTAATACCATTATAACACACTTACCAGTATTATTTATTTCGGCTAACCTGCCATAATATTTTCAATATCAAGTGCGATCTCTAATGATTTAATTTATCTGACAGCTTCGCCAACTTTTCGGAAGCTCTCAATCTCGCCTCAGCACAAATAATAATCCCTCTGCGGGGTAGCTTTTGACAATCTCACTTCGATCTCGCATTGACATATTTGACAGGTATGACAATGATGTGTGCGTTCGGAAACGGTAATAGAAGAACACCGACTCAAGTAAAAAAATGAATGCGAAAAAATTCGCAACGTTACAATACCGAGATGACACACTGAAGCACTGAAACTTGTTCCAATTATTATATAAAAGGTCTTTATAATATAGCGAAAGCCAAGAGTGATTTCACGCTCTGGTAGATATTAAAATTGCGTTCTTGTATGATGTCTTTCAATCCCATGAAAATAAATGGTATCAAAATTCAGCTAAAAGAAAAATAATATGTTTCTATCCATATACATAAAAGAATTAGAAGACTAGTTTCATTGCAAGATATGATTGTTGTAAACAAACAAACGTCATTTACCATACATTTATTTATAGCCATTACACTTTCATCGAAAATGTTGTAATTTTGTGTAAATCGTGAGATAAAATGAAGTGAAATTGTGTAAAATGGATAGCTAATGTTATAGGTAATATGAGAAGAAGTTTTCGCAAATATTTGGGAAATTAATAATTGTAACCTTTGTTTACAAAAATCACATCTTGCTGAGAAGCAAGATAAAGATGGATATTTAAGACAAATACACTTTTTTCGATAAAATATTGTCTATTACTTTTGATTACAAAAAAAATTACAACAGTTTGTAATAAACAGCTAGTGTACATCTAGTAACAGTCTTAAAAACTAAAAAACACACGTAGTTGCATTACAAGACATAATGTATCCATTGTTATTTAAATTTGCACCTAGATGGCGTTATTCTCAAGAGACTACTAACGCGAATACGCAATAGCGCAATTTTAAATTTAATTGATTGCTTTTTTGTAACTATCGCTCATTATTCTCAGTGTTAATTTTTTTCCTTGTAATCCTGAACAAGACTAAAACAAAGTTATAAAAATGTATCTTTGGTTCTTGATAATAGGTGCAAATTTTCAATCAGTCAATATATAAGTTGTTAAAATTATAACAGAAGATTCCGTTAGAAACCAACAAACAAACATACAAACCAAGCTAATAAGATATAAAAGTGTGATAATAAAAGCGATAACTCCCAATTAGCCTAACATCAACAAAGCATGTGTACGTGAATATTGTTAATATAGTCTACGCAAAAGGGTTGGCAGCTCATATGCGTACTCGTCTTATTTCATTTAACGAAGCCTCTTAGAAGATAATGAGAAATGTGAATTTATACTCGTCTATATTAAACTAAATAATAAGCATTTGGATATAGGATTTTCCATCGATTTTCACTAGGCTAGCAAGAATTAAATGAAAGTAGTTAAAGAGTCTATCAAGTGATATGGGTTTGTAACATTGTTAGCAGTTTTTTACAAACATATTTCGATATATAGACTATGATAATGACCCATAGAGTATCTGTTTTTCTTAACACAACCCTAACACTAAAATTTGTATTTTATTTTTTAATTCAATTACCTTAATACCAATTATTATTTAGAGTATTTGGGAAGTGTAGATAGAAAATATAAGGTGTTAGTTAAAGTTCGAATATGTTAAACCTCTTAACTATATAAAGTACATTGCATTTTAATAATTTAGAATAAACTGATCTACATTGATTAGGAAGTAATTTTCTTTTGTACTGTATTATGCTCTTAATGTTTGCTAATTATTGGTATATACAAATAAAAAGTATGTTTCAAGGTACTTTACACAATACATACATATAAGAAGACTACATTAAAAACGATATCAATGTGACTTTAACAGAACAGTCACGAAACGTCTCGCCATTTCACCCCACTGTTTACTCAGACCGTTTTTATTTACTCAATCGATCGTCACTTTTCTTTGAAATGAATATTGTGCCCTTTAAGAAATATGTACGTATAAAAGTAGGCCCGAGGCCTAATTACAGTCCTCTTCCCCTTCCCACTCTTTCCTTATAAGAGTAGGATGGGAACGGGAAGAGGGTAAACGGGAAAAAGGAAATATCCTTTTTCCTGTCTATCCCCTCTGTCCATTAAAGGTAGGCAACGCATCCGCAACACATTTGCTTGTTGCGGATGTCTATGGGTAGCGCTCACAAAACATCAGGTGATGCGCTTGTTCGTTTGTCACCTTCTTTCTACAATAAAAACAATTTGAGAATTTTATAAAATTCATGACAAAAAATATTATTAAACTGATTGTTGGACTAGTACTATTAAATATGTTATTAGTTTTGATTCTACATGAGTTAAAGCCACGTGATGACAATGCTTAATAATACGTTACATTCACATTATTGTATTTCATTTTCTATATATATTTACTATAAAAACTCGCTTCGAGCGCAATCGTTATTAACGACAGTTTCCTAGCTGCTACGTTTAATTTACCATGTGAATACGGGAGCAAACAGCTGCGTGCACTCTAATGCCCAGCACAGCGCTTCGCTTCGCTACGTTAGCTGTTACTTTATGCAAATATTTCATCTTCAATATTATGTATAACTTGATGAAGATAATCTCGTGCGTAAATTCTCTCATCTCGACGAGTCGCGCGGCTCTCGGAATAATAATGACGCCCGGGGGGATATTACGACGTATTTTGTAAGCGACACGATATTTACTTTATATTTTTATTTACAAGGAATATGAAATGGACCCTTATTTAAAATATAAAAGTCTGACGGAGTTAATTTGTTGTGATGCTCGTATAAAAAAGAGTGGTACAGATTACTTTGTTTGGTACAGTGGTTGTATAAGAGAAAACTTCTTTTAAGATGTAAGGTTTTGTAAGTAAAAGGTATGGAATTCCACGTGTTTATAATAATTATATATATCATATAAAATATTTATACAACCTTAACTATGATGCGCAAAAGAAAACATAAAAAATGCAACAACAACAAAAACATTGGCTTACAAAGACCAACAATCAATTACGCTCTGACACGGGCGTATAACACGCATGAAACGACTGCGAATGAAATGGGTCAGCGGGGAAAAGAAGTGTTGGCAGACAAAATAAACGGTGGACTGACGATAGTCTGGAACGGGTAGGGAAAGATTGGATGACTCTTGATGGGAACAGAACTGCTTAAAAAAGCAGCCCAAATCTGATGTAGCTAACAATACGTACGTAAAGACATAAGATAAATACTAATAACACTAACAAACATTTGCACTTGTAAATGATTTAATATTAGTATGAAAATAAAATACGATTAACATGTGAGACAGAATCGAACCAAATTACTTTATGGGGTAAATTCGCCATTCATTTACTAGTCCATGAGTTATTTTTGGATTGATAAATCATTGTATGTGAAAAAAAATTGTTACTTTTCCAGCATCCAAACATACATCTGTACACGCATTTAATCGTACGCCGCTGTTAACTGCGTAAGCTGTATTCTAGAATTCAGGTTTAGCTAAGTATGAACCACCAACTTCTCGCAAATACCAAAGCATACAATAGAAGCTATTAACTGGTACGATATTAAAAATTGTCAAACGCAGATATTTCATTTCAAATCTGGATCAATGCGACTGTTTGTTCCCCTGTCACTTGCACTGCGTCTTCCGATGTTATTGGAAACGCATTTTATGTTTTATGGGATAGAATAAATTAAACATAAATTGGCTGAGGGACATTAAATTAGTATGTCCCTCAGTAATTTATATTCGTTAATGTCTCACACTTTTTTGCGTCTACCATGGCGTTGAACTTACCCAAATACTTGTGAGTAAATATCCACAGTAGCAATCTTACTTAATACCTCTTAGCTTGTCCACGATCTAGACCTAAGTAGTAAAATTTTTGCCCATTGCCACTTAAGGTTCGTAATTATTCCGGCAATGTTAGTTACCTTGGGTCTATAGCGGTTTACATAATTTCTGATCAACGTAGACATCCCAACTAATATTATAAATGCGAATGTGACTTTGTTTGTAAGGCTTTAAACTCTTTATCGACTCAACCGATGATCATGAAATTTTGCACACACCGTGTTAGAGATACAGAAAATAACATAAAGCTTCATTAACAATATGTATACTTAAATTTGTAAGATAATATTTGTTTGTTTGTAAGTTTTAAAAAACTACTGAACCGATTTCAAACCTTCGTTCCCCATTTAAAAATGTACATTATCCAAATGTGACACAAGGTATATTACAACATTTTAATAAAACGTCTTAAACAAACAGCTCAAAAGATTTACATTACCTTGCGAGAAAAATTTGTTATGTAACCTAAACCAACCATCATTCCCCTCCCCCGAGCCTGTACGAGGCCCGCATGCGTCCGTTATCTTCGCCGACAATGATTGTAGCGACAGGCGTAATTGCTTTCGCTCGGCAAAACACGCCAAATTACCTCCATTACCGTAGAGACTGTCGTAGCAGTCATTACTATGTATACTGCTACCTACGCCAGTTATAAGCATGATATTTGATATAAATAATATCTTACAAAATTATACCTTCCATGTCGTTTTGCCCAGTTGGAGTAGACAAATGTGGGCCTATCCACTTTTTATTACTATTGAAGGTAGTCAATGGATATATTATTAACTAGCGATCGGCCCCGGTAGCACTCAAAAACTAAAAAAAAACATGAAAAAATACACTATTCATCTTTAAGTTGGTCGAAATTACGAATAGTGACCAAATTTCCACTATTTGCCACCATTATCTGTAAAAATCTAAAATAGAAATATACTATGTTTTTAAATTAATGATGTTCAATATTTAAGTCCTTGATATATTGATATCGTAACCAATATGGGTAAATAATTTGATATCACTCAAAGGCTTAACGGTCCACCCTGTATACACATATCTAGTGTATTTACTGGTGATATTAGCAGAGTCGTTGTGGTACAGGGTGTTATCGCATCGCTGGAGCAAGCCCGCGTCTGAATTGCGTTAGATATAACAACGCGTCATCGCTCCCTCCCTCCCCACCCATAACCCTCTCGCATATATAATGAACTTAGTTTAGATCGTCGTAACTCATATTAAGTTGTTTTTATAACATATGTAACATGCTATGAAATGAATAATGGCGCAGAAATCATCATACTTCAAAGATATTTAAAGAAATAATACCTGCTCAAAACATTTTTAGCTTCCACATGGGAATTTACATTCTTTTCTTTATCCCTACTAAAGGAAATAATTAACAGCGGTAGAGCCCGCAACAATACCTGTTGCACGAATGGGCCGGCTCGACCGGTGACATACCACGACCTCGCAGAAGACAGGCGTCAAGTAGAAGTATTCTGGGTGTCGTGTCATAAGTGAAATGCTGGAGGCCCAGTTACAGTCCTCCCTTTTCTAATAAGGATAGGATGGAAATACCTACCATAAAAAGGTCATAAGGACTGCCGACACAAGAAGAAAACTAAAAACTGGTAAAAATTAAATAAACCCTTGTATCTTAACAATATAATTAAAAATAGATAATTAATACAAGAAAAATAAATGAAAAAAGTGTCTCCAAACTGTTCCAAATTCAAATAAGCATGTTGTTAACGCATGTTATGTGTTGCGCATGTTGTTCACGCGAACGTATAAAATTTTCCCCTGCCAAATAAATCGTCCAACGGCTAAAGAAGTTTACACTTCAAAAATAATAATTACAAGGAGATGTCGTTGTAGCTGAAACAGACTTGCTGAAGACCATTAGTTGATGTAACTGTTAGCAACCATAACACATGAAAGAAACAAATCCATAACTTTTCATTAACCCTCTGAAAAAAATATCAAAGGCTCCTTTGAAAAGTCCCTACACGGATTTTCCATTTCGTCGACTCTAATATTTTTACACTTACGGAATATTTAATAAAACGTAATCCATTGTGAATTCCGTCTCAGAAAGTCTATAACCGTATTTTAATAACCTAAAGCAAAGTACTGCACACAAAATTCATATAATTCCATTATTTTTTTTTTATAATTATTTATTACACAGATTGATTAATTAATGATTAAATTTCAACATTTGAACTTGAAAAATAATATTGACAAAATATGATTGAAATTAACACAAAAATAAAATTGTAAATATACACCACTGTAATTTAACTGAAATATTCTCTTCTTGGATCGCCACCAATGTAATAAAGCAACATATATGAAGTATGCATTATTAGATGCTATAAATATTATATATGCTATAGATTGAAAATTTGGATAGGTCAAATAACATTTTTTTAATTAATTGTACATCGGTTATTACCTAATTTCTTACCTTTTGTTGTATTTCGAAGTCCCTTTGATTTATATTATATACATCTTTTCTACAATGCCACAAATTATATAAAAAACCAAAAATTTTAAAGAAAAAACTAAAAAACATCTGGAAGATATTATGAGTTTCTATTAAAACGTTGAGGGCGCCGGCTGCGACGCTTAGAATGAAAATACGCATTCATTTTTTATGGTTATACCAGTTGAATTCACGACGTTACTTAAAGGAGCAATGACCTCTACGGAAGTAGAATAATTTATAAGTACAGTGTTGCTCGCAATTCAATTTATGCACTTCGAAAATAAAAATACTTTTTATTTGTTAAAACTACTCTACGATCTAACAAAGATAAAAAATATATTTCGGCATAAATTATAGACATGTTTGAATTAAGCGTTCGAAAGGAATAAAAAAATATAGATTCGTAGCAAAGCTAGAACTCCTAGATCCTAATAAATAAGCCTTGACTTACCATGACATCCCACAAAACATGGGACCAGTATTTTAAAATGATATTTTTGCAATTAAAAGCTTGATGAAAAGCGGTCGATTGCTTTCATGTCCCAATCGTAAAATACTGTGCAAATTTTATGATATGCTTGACGTTTCATGTAAAAACTTACTTTTTATTTTTATAAGCAAATTTTTTTCGTGTAAAGGAAACCAAACAAACGTCACTATCATGACCTCAAGGAGCACGAGAGATTTTTGCATAGCTCTTTAACTACATCGAATAGTACAAACATACAAAAACGGGCCTATTCAGTTATGGCTACGCTTTTAGAATATCACTAATCTGACCGACGCATGCACGTTTATATACGATCCAAACTAACACTAGCAATCACCTTTATAATAGCAATTCTTTCCTGTCAATCCTTCGTCATTTATCCTTATATTACGTACTCTTTGAAGCACATATACATACTTTTATCCTTCATCGATACTTTTAATCCGAGCATTTGTCAATCTTCGCATTTGTAATATAAATCTTCCATGACATTATTATATAGATCCGTTTAGAAACGTATGCGATATCAACTTAAAAGAAAAAAGTATTTAAAACTAGCAGACGTTGATTTGTATGCACTTTCGCTTGTTTGTATTAACGGGTTAAGCTAATAAATTTTAGTATGTGTATATTTTGATCAATATGAATGCTTTTTTTTTAAATCTGGACCCCGAAGCGCCGCCTTTGGTTGGACCTCCAATTGTGAATATAAGCCATCCCGCTCAAGCACACACACAAAACATTTTATCGAGCGGTTTAGTGTGAGTTCTGTCATCCTAAATCAATCACTCCTAATCCTAAGTAATATTATCAATGCTAATATAACTTTGCTTGTTTGTTGAGCTTTAACTCCTTATCGGCTCAACCGATGTTCATGAAATCTTAGAAGAAATATCAGTTGCCATGTTGCGAAGTTATTATATAAAAATATCAGCAGTAAAAATATACTCTGTCGGTTTATATTGTAACAGTCACACAACGATAAGCTATACACCGCGATAGAGTATTTCAATCTCCTGTCTCTTTGTGATAAGAATCATCTCACATCAAAGAAGCCTTTTGAGAAAAATGATAGGAACCCGCTGCCAATTTGGTTCGTTATTTTACAAAATAGTAGGAAAAAACTATGTTTAGTCTGTGTTAAATGTTTAATTTATGTACATAAAGTCATAAAACGCTCTTTGCAGAGATGGGTCAGTAGATATTTTCACCCAGGGTTACTTAATGGATTCTAGATTTAAACGTCAAGATTAGCACTATGGTCTACCAAGCAAAACGCTTGAATCAACCATCTGATTGATAGCCCAACCAACAGTGTTAAGGTCCGCAAAAACAACTACATCTGTTGCACGATTATGCCGGCTTGACCGAAGACATGCGTGAAGTAGAACTATTCTGAGTTTCGTCTTATGAGGTGCCGCAGTCCTAATCCTAGTCCTCTTCCCCTTCATATACCTTTCTAATAAGGAAAGGATGTGGAGGGAAAGAGGATTTGACGGGGGGGGCGGGGGAGTATAGGAAAAGGAAATAAATATTCTTTTTCACTTTAAACCCTCTTCTGTCCATTAGGGATAGGCAACGCACCTGCAATTGGTTAACTTGTTGCAGATGCCTATGGGTAGCGGTCATATGACATCGGGTAAAAGGCTGGCTCATTTGGTACATTCTAAATCTATGGGTAAACGAGATTCGAACTAGATGATTTCGCACGGGTGAAATTGAACAGTAACAATCATAGGAGGTACCGCCCCGAGCTATAAATAATTTCTCCTCCTAGTGGGCAACGAACTCACAGGGCATGATGAGTTCCGGGAAGCGTATTGACACGAAAATCTAACACTTTTCCTTGTTACTAGACGGTC
>JWHW01032676.1:0-17758 GCA_000931545.1 Papilio glaucus | reverse complement strand
ATGGGCAATGCCTCTGTGGCTATTCAGCCAAGATCAAAATATTTTTCTTAGCAAGTTAACAGTTATTATGTTTTGACAATAAACCTTTTGACATATTTGACCTATAATCACATAGTTATTATACGCGGAATTGAGTTCATGAAAACATTAATGAATGTTCATCGAGGAAAATAAGAATATGGTATCGCTTTCCGATATAAATATAATAAATAATATTCGAACTTTTTAATGATTTTGAAATTTAATTTGAATCTGTATATGTATATATATCTCTGTGTATATATATCTGTATATGAATATGTACAGAGTAAAAATAGTTTATGTTTACTCTGTACATACAAATTCAAATATATATTTATTCTAATAACATCATTAGTGGTCTTTCTTTAAATGGTTAGTTTTGTGTTATAGTATGTTTTATGATATTGGTAGGTATATGTTTACGCGAACCGCAAAGTTACAGGTTCGCTTTAAAGCAATTAATAATTCCCCCATTGCGTGGGGTCTCGTGTACCTTCCATTATTAACTCATTTATAAATCGCCAAAGTTGTACCTCTCCCTAACACCTCGAGTGTCGCAGCTGATGCCTGTAAAATACCGCTCCGAAACTTACATCAGCTTTTAGGTAATTTGAGCATATTATGTTCTGAGAAAATGTGATATGCTGAAACATGAACTTGCCATTTTAAAACGTCTTTTTGTAGGAATATTTTTTGATGAAAATATTCTCCTTATCAAGATTTTGTGATTTGTTTGATTGTACAGTCTGAACATATCATAGATACCAACTAATAAGATAGATCATTCAAACCTTCTCGATAAAACTATAGGAACAACTTGTATGGAGGCGAATTATATATTTTTGTACAATAAAGTAAATATATCAAAAATATATATAATATATATCATTTGCAAATTTTATTACCGAGGAGAGCTGGCATCAGGCAGGCGGCTGGCAGTAAAATTTTATCCAAAACCTATGTACAGTATAGACTACGGTCATACTGCGCCAACCCTATGGGAAAAGGGCAGAGAGATGATGATGACAATCAAATATATGGAAGAATAGTAAGATGGCGGATGTCTTCTAATTGCAGGAATAGTAGTGTCAATACCGTTTGTTGTGCAGTCTGAGGTCTTGTCCTTTCAGCGTCTTTGATTATGTGGATAAGCGTGAATGATTTCTTAATACAACTCTTTACATGTTTCCGTCCTCATCATATAAAAACTTCACAATCGTTTTTTGTAACATTCGTTACTCAGTCATGAAAATGAGTTGCGTAATAGCCACGCACAAGTACTGGCAAACGAGAAGATGTAGGGCCCTTGGAATCTTAATGGCCTCTACCGGGAGGTGCGAGTCCTTTGTGAGAATGGCAACGCGTACGATGTCGACCCAATTAATTCTTTTACTTCTTCTTGTGAATTAATTACTTGGAACTTGTTTTATAATTAAAGGAATATGTATGATAAGACAATAATAGTTGCCTTATAAATTAAATAAATATTTATTTTTAACTAATTTCATTTAATTAATTTACGTTATTAATAAATTATGTTTCATTAAGATTTATTTGGAAAACTTTAACTTTTTATCTGCAGACAGCGCCTACGTACGTACGTACGTACTGCGGTCGCACGACACGACGTCTGCGGTCGCAGCGACACATTGACTGCTGCTGCTGTCTGCAGTCATCTACGATCTCGCACCTTTAGACATTTCTGTCTCATTATTGGTCTTCACTAAAGGTTTTCTTACCTAAACAAATATACTACTCTATGACAGTTGGACTTGTTCTTCAGATTGATGCATGGCGGAAGATGGCGTAGCGTCGGGGAAAGTGGAGGCTCTTTTGCGGGAGGCCACGACCCACTTGGGGTCACTGTGCCACTATTTTTTTTTACTCTATAACAGTGTTTTGCTCTTCTTACCTCTCTTTATCTGACAGTGTGAGTCAATAACAGTCATATATGGGTAATATGTAAACATACTATTACCCGTTGTCTTACTGTAACATAGGAGCTTAGGTACTATACATAGTTTCAGTTTTCGCCCGTTTGTGTTTTTGCTACACGAGCTGATGTCGCCGTACACATAGTAGCGGTAAGCTCGATGAGCCGCGTGCACAATTTCTGGCTGAATGAAACTCGAACGCAGCGCCCACATAACGCTACGCTTTTGAAACCCGACGATGAGCTCGCGCCGCGCCGGAATTTAATTAACTCACGCTCAATAAACCACAGATAAAATTTCAGATATTACATCACATTAAACTAACGACCTGCGAGAATAATAACCTAACCTAACCTAACTCTGAGGGGTAGGCAGAGATTAATTTTTTATTTGGTAGGGTTCTGGCACACCGTTTACATTCATATATCAACTCATACATGCTCGGTTATACTCTTAATGTAGCAAGTCGTACTTACTTTTACAACATAATTTCCTTTATCCTTCATATTACATTCACCTTTTCAAGATGCTCGAACCACTAATGCATACATTTCTCACTTTTGTACATTTACGAATAATCAATAAAGTAAAATAATGAATAAAAAGGAAATAAACTATTCTATGGCACTACATGTGATATAAAACTTATCATAATAATAATAAATCAGCCTATTTTGTATATTTCCCCACTGCAGGGACGCAGGCCTCCTCTCCGAGAGAGCCTAGTGCGGGTTGGTGGATGTCACATGTGTCCGAATTTGGCGGTTCTAAGACATGCCAGTTTCCTCTCGATGTTTTCCTTCACCGTTTTTGGAGCAGTGGTAATTATATAAATAAAATAATAACAAAGCGTCTTCCTGGGTTCGAACCCGTGGTCTACAGTACATTAAGTAGACCACTGAGCCACCACTGCTCTTACTATATACATAAACTTACTACTATTTAATAAGAGTGTAGGATGCAGAGATTCAAAAGTTACGTTTAAAATGTGTAATATGTATTAAATTGCTTTATACCGTGTGGAAACAGATTCTGCAGAGTATCGGATAGATCGGATTCCATACGACCGCAGCGCGGGGAATTTAATAAACATGGAAACGTGCTCTACCAATATTGCTTCAAATTATTCCTGTCTGCAGTTCAATGCGAACACACACCGATAAATCCTTGGTACTTTATAAATCTGTATAACAGTAACAAAGCATTAAGGGCACTGTTACCTGGTTTTGATTTCCAGCTAAAGAGAATTATTTTTTTAGGCAACTTCCTTGAATTAAATTTACATTATCACACCATAAGACGATCTTTTTCTTCATTTATCATTTCAATTTACCTAGACCACCGCAGCACACTTCCAAATTTTAGTCGCATCATCTTTTTAAGCTACGCATGTCTTATTTGACAGTGAAAGGTACGATATTAAGTTCATGGCCGCAAACGACGAGCACGTTCGTGAGAAAGATATACTTACCTTGCCGAATAGAAATCCGGAACCCCATTTACCCTCTAAGTTATAGACTAGAGTACTTATTCTAAATATTTTTACAAGATTTTTATGTAACCATGGAGCTAAGGAACTCGGAATTGTTATCTATATTATCCCCTATTGATATAAATACGTGATGGTACGTCATGTTATGCAACTAATGTACGTCTCTCATTCATTCATGAAGCATGTACACTTGGACCCTAAGCCTTTGCTAAAAATAGGTAGACATTTTGCTCTTGAGTTTTAATGACATCTCTAGCTATGTGTAAAAAGATCTTTATAAATGTGACGACTCATACTTGATGTCGTACAATTTTATTTGAATAAAAATCATGCATTTTATTTTTATTTTAATAGAATAGAATGGACTGACATTAAAAGGTCATAGCAGTGTTTTTTAATTGTAAACGTCTATCGGATCGGGCTGATATTGTCTTGCATGAAGATTCGTTTATTAGCGGCAGCTAACTTTCCTTACCTATTTATTCCGTTATACGTTAGAAAATTAAAGAAATCTCCTAGAACCCGATGGCAGCGCCACCTACCGTGCAATTGTTAATCTATAGCATCCGTTTCGGAGGAGTTCACACATATTATTAGTATTAGTAGTAGTTCTGTTATAATGATAGCAATTTAGAACATATTTTCTATCATTAAATATACCTAAAACTATACTATGCTAATGTTTGGAGATAGTAGACGGCTATATTTTTGATCCAATTCAAAGCAACAAGCTTACGTATTCAAATTGTAAGCGTAGCCTAACCTTTCGGCTGATTTTAGATGTATATTACTTGAAGTAATTCGAGTCTACATTTCAAATTATGTCACGGAATGGAATTTCAAATAAGCCTACATTTCTCCCAAAACATCCATCTTTCTCGAGGACGTTGAACTCTTGAGTAATCTTATGAATTCTGCTCGCACCGACGTAAATTGAAAAAGTTAAATAACTTAACATCTCGTTCAGAGGCATCGCCTTTATTTTTTGTACATGTTTACTTTTATATATATACTTGGTTGTTTTTGGGAGCCATAAATAAGGTATGCCATATTCTCTATCTTTTACAAATAAATGATGCTAATCCTAAATTAAGTTTGGTACAATTTATTTATTCTCTTACATCGTTATTTTAGACATCCGGCTAATACTTTACAGTGTTTGTAATTCATTTCTTTTTACTACTAATGCTATTCTGCATCTTCTTCTCTTCTCTTCTCTTCTCTTCTTAATTCTAACAACTTTACTTTCTATTCTTTTTTAGGGTTCCGTACCTAAAAGGTAAAAGGGTCCCCCTATTACTAAGACTCCGCTGTCCGTCTGTTTATCTTTCCATCTGTCACCAGGCTGTATCTCATGAACCGCGGTAATTAAACACTTGAAAATTTCACAGTGTATTTAAGGGGGCTCCCATACCAAAGACATGTTTTTGCCGTTTTTATAGATAATGGCACGGAACCCTTCGTGCGCGAGTCCGAGATGTTGTTATCTTGTTTTATAGTTGTAGTCTTATTGCATATGTTAGCATCCTTGTTGTCGCGAAATACAGCAGTCTCAGGATTCTATTTCGCAATACTTTATACTAAATGCATCTACGTTCCTTAAATAAATTAACAGTGGTAGAGCCCTCAACAACAACATTTGTTGCACGAATAGGCCGGCACGACCGGTGAAATACCACGACTTCACAGAAAAGAGGCGTAAGTATATGTACTCTGCGTTTCGTCAGATCAGTGAGGTGCCGGAGGCCTAATTTCAGTCCTCTTCCCCTTCCCATCCCTTCCTCAGAAGGGTAGGATGGGAACGGGAAGGAGATTGGACGGGGTTGGAAGAGAAGGGGGTTAACATTGAAAAGGAAATATCCTTATTCCTGTCTGTCACGGGACAATTGCCTACCTTTAATGGACAGAGGACGGCCTCTGTCCATTAAAGGTAGGCAACGCAACTGCAACACATTTGCTTGTTGCGGTCGTCTATGGGTAGCACTCACATAACATTCCCTTCTGCCTAATTTCATAACTTACAGTGTACGTTTTGTTAATGTATGCATGTACTCGCAAAAAGATTTATGTTTTGATTTGATGTGATATGTGATGATATTGATATAGCTTTAAACGCAAAACTAAAGTTATACCACAAAGCTTAATAATATATGCTACCCAGTTAATACATCGCTATTTATACACAAAGCCTTTCGCACGATGAAGCTGAAATAGGAAGGGTCCGTGCTTAGAAATAAATGCAAGGGGTCGGGGAAATAATGGAACGATCGAGCGGCGGTGATAAGGTCCGGCGGTAGAACAAATGTTCTACATTAAATACATTTGTTCCAAAAATAATATTATATTTCTACTTAACTTCTTAAGAAAGTTATCATTATGATTTATTTATCGTCACCATAAACGCATAACTCACAAGAATACTTAGCCCGAATGAAATTTGAAAGTTATGTCTATTTAAGTTTTAAATGTCTGTAGGTAATAAATGTTCCCGTGACTCCATCAACGTAGAATAAATCATTTCGGAGAACCAATTTTTATTGCTTTATCAAATACAATACAATGTACACCAATTCGTCACAATGTGCGTTATAATATAGAGTACGGATACAAGGAAAAAATATGACGTCATCCACTATTCAAGTAAGTACTTGAGTAAGAATTTTCCAAAAATAATTCATGTGTGTATGGTGTAATTTGGTGAAATACTCCAAAAATAAATACTGTGATTTCGACAATCCTTAGTACCTACATCATAAGAACATTTAAATAAAATTTCACTTACCTAGGCCTAATATTTTGAGTTGTACTTAGTTTTACCACCATTTTATATTTATTTTATATTTTATATAATGTATTTTATATAGTGTATTATACCACCATTTTATACTTTCGCTGGGACAGTCTTTGTTAAATAATATTACATTCTGTCCGAATCTTTACTTCAAGGGAACTTTAGGAGTTCTCGGAACAAATCATCAAGTGCATTAAATGATTAATTGACGATGAATTTGATTCAATATTTGTTACAACATAAGCCGCGGACGAGGGGGTGAGACGAGGCGGTAGGCCAGTTTAAACAGATCAATAGAGAGTAACGAGATTAATTGCGACGCAGTAGCGAGTAGTGGGACGCACGCCGCGCCTCGCCGCGCCGCACCGCTATACAAATGAATTTGTATTACAAATAGAGCGCTGCCCGCTGCAGATTGCCTTAATGCACTTTGTGTTTCATTTACTTATTTCAAGTGGTGCTTATTACTGTCCATTGGCGATTGGCGATTATAACTAAAAGTAATCGAATTAGTCGATTTGCTTAGTCAATTACAACTGCGCGACTAAGTTACGACTGCAATTATTATGCGATTGGATCGCTAAGTCGACGGAACACTGTAGCTTAGCCCCGTCACTTTTTCGTTTTCCAATCATATTCAAGAACGATATTAAACACCATATTTTATTAAGTGAAGTCTTCTTTCGCCGTGTTAGACGATATTTGGTACTGGAAAGTTAATTGGACAGCAACACGCGTCATGCTTACTTGTATTTGGTATAAACAGTTCCGACGAACTTTGTTTCGTTTATTTTTCTTGTATTCAATTTTGAATTTTATTGTTAGTATACAATGTTTTTTTATTGAATATTTATTTATTTATGAACTATTGTCGCGCCTTCCTGTTTGAGTTTTCACTTCTGTCGGCAGTCCTTGTGACTGCCTGTTCTTTATTGTATAGTTAGTAATTAGTCGACTGTTAGTCGATAATCATGGTGACCTCCAAGTCGACAATCGAATATTCAAAATATTCGATTCAATCGTTTGTTTGCTCTACTTGAATAATACTGGTTTAAAGGATAGATAGAGATAAAATACCCAAGTCACGCTAATCATTGGAATAAAACTAGTGTTACGGATTTTATCGAGATTATTGTAAAAAAAAAATCCCGACGTTTCGAGTACCTCACAGCGCTCATGATCACGGGGGGCACTAAGGTGTCTGACGTCAAAGTTGCTTGAGAAGTACCCTCTAATTTTCAATTATTATTTATGCTCTAATCTATGCAGAATGAGCTCACAATATCTTGAGATCTTGTAGTTGTATGCTTGGTTTGGGATTTAATTTTATTAATCACAGAATCCCGAAGCAGGTGGAAGTACCCAGCCATCTTCTTTGTGTTCTTACTACGTTCTCTGAGACTATATATATAGACGATTGTCAACCGTTTTTACGTAATAATGTGAAGAGTGCGCAAAATAGTCGATTCAAATGAAATATCCTTGAATCCAAATCGTCACCACATTTTTCTTCTAGAAAATTTACTAATTATGAAATGCACATTTCATTAATATCATTTATCATCATCCTATGCTAGAACAGTCCACTAATGGACATAAGACTACCACAATGCCTACCACAGTATGCGTTCCTACAGGATGCTGCAGGCACATTTAATCATGTAACTCAGTATAATTTTGCTTTATTACGTTATATTTGTACATTTCTTACGCGCTGCAATCTCGTAAAATATTTCAATATGCCATCGCCAACACTTTGCATGCAAATGCCACTCGCGTGCGAGATCCAGACCTGATAGCGGCGACAGAGAAAAATTGTAACCTCCTAGCAAACGCAGCTCTAGGCTATATTCATTTCTCATGATAAACGTGACATTTTTAATCACGACAATTTATTTGAATAAAAAGTTAGTTCTCATAACATTAAACTACTTAGTAGATAGCAAATAGGCACCTGACTTAAGTATTTGTAGTCACTATTTGATGGATATATCCAAAGGGATCTATCTATCTATTCATATTTACTCTAGATTGTGACTTGATGTAAAAAAAACTTGTTCCATTAAAATAACATCATCATTATGACCATAGTCCATACTGTACAGGTTTTGGCTACAGTTTTTACGGCTGGCCAGCCTGACGCTCCTCGGGAATTATCTATTAAAACAAAGGCTTGAAAAAAAATTACAGCTGACATAATAACAATTTTAATCATGAAAATTATGTAGGTACATCTCTGTTCATTCAGGCATTTTAAGGGATGACGTTGCAAAAAAACGAGGAAACATGAAACGAATTGGGCTTCCGATCGCTACTTTGACCGGTCGAAACATAGTTTCAAGTTTTTAAGAGATCATTGTACCTCTCAGGTGCAACCTGCGAGTCGGTTTATCGTTTAACGCATGCCATGCTCATAGCCGTTCTATAAAACACAAGGATTTTAAATATCAAAAACTTTTTACTTGATAAAACCGTTAACTGGCTGTTGCCCGATGCCTCGCACACATACGTTTTTTTATTTTCTATTATCCTGGCTGTAATTTTTTGTAATTTAATTTCAAATTGACGAATCTTAGAATTATATCAAAAAGTTATCGGTTGCCATGGTGATGTGACCTGACAATTTGTTATTGCCATGTCATTCGTACCATGGCAACCGATAGTATAATAAATAGATTATATTTTTTTATCCCCTCGGAAATATTTTTTAGATAAAAGGTTTTTTTTCTGTTGAATCATTAATACGTAATAAACAATCTTACATTATATTAAGCTAGGATTTGGAATATTGTCATAAACTTGTGAGCAATTATACGTATGTAGCGCATCTAGGTAACTAGATTTCTCAATAGGATTTAAATCAGGCTCGGTACTGTATTGGCTTCCGAACAGATTGGATTCCGGCTCGCGGTTACGCCGTAAATTTAATAATCGTGCCATCTCGCGCGCTCGATATTGCTTTCGATTATGCGGTTTATTGTTGACTAAAACCGTATATAACGAGCTAAGCGAAACTGCAATAAAGACTCTAAATTATTACTTCTTGAGTCGCTTTTCAATTAATATTACTATTTCGGTTCCAAAAATAACGGGTCAGTCACATAAACCCGTTTTTAAAAATAGTCATTTTTTTAAATTTTGTTTTTCTAATGAAGTTTTTTTCATCAACCAGTTTAAATAATATGCTATTAGAAGCGCAACTAAAAAGTCTTTATTCTGTTTTTTATTTCATTGATCTAGCTTTTACAGTTCTGGAGGTATTTCAATTTTTGTGACTGACCCGTAATTTTTGGAACCGAGTATATATTCAATTTAAATTATATAAAAGAAAGTAATGAATGTGTTGGTAAGCCACCGCCAGAGAAATTGTGTAGGTCGATACCACAGCGGCATAAGATTCTACCTATCAGGTGTAATTTTTGAAGCCTGTTATTAAAAATGAGAACGGCAGGGGGTTAGGTCTTCGATGTGTAAATACCCTCACACTAATTACAATACACACTTAACCCAAAAGCGTAGGCAGAGATTACGAATTTCCGTTTAACACGGTTTTGGTACTGGCACGATCCTGGCACACATCTCTCGCTTCTTTACAGTTAATGTACTTTATTATTAATTTATACGCAAAATTGACATTTTAATTTCACGTTACAAATATTGTTAAATTTTAGCAAATATATTTTTGAAAATTATAATGAAAAAAAACAATATAAATTAACCCATTTCAAATATTTAAAAAAAAATTGATAAAAGCAATTCATTGTTATTAAATTCGCCATAACAAGCATAACGTATAAGACATTTTCAGCTTTTTGTTTGTACTGTCATTGAAGCTTCGAAATTTAATGAATTCGGATCCCTTTAATAACTGCGTTGCCAATTGTCAGGTGACAACTTCCCAGACACAACACTACAATCAGAATTTATTTCATTTTAATAGCGAACTTATCTTTTACTGTTGAAAATATTCATGCGAAAATATACTCCAAGAGACACTGGAAACTACCAAACTTTCGAGACTACTGGCGCATTTAAATCAAAATGATTCACCGTGATATTCGTTGTAAACAACTTTTCTAAAAACAGAATGTAATTCTTTATGATAATATAAAAATATACAGAATTTAAATTGTGAAATAACGTCCTCTTTTCATATTTCTTTTTAAAAACATTCACTCCACAAACTATCTTAAAGTGTAACAGAAGACACTTACATTTTTTACGGTAAAATGACGCAAAAAAACAAGCGGCCTGTTACTTTAAATCTAGTATATTTTTTTTTATCAAAGATACTTAATTTCTTCCAATGTAACGATATAAAAGTAAAGAATGAAGATATAAAAGGAATAAAGATTTAAACGTAATTTTCAAGAAATTCCTCAGAAGGTTGGAGATAAGAAGTGAACGTCGACACAGCATGGAATGCCGCCGGTTGCAGCGCCAGGAATGTAATAGCCAGGCATCCCAGGTATTCGAGGGCTTCGCGTCGATGCAATTCAGTCTACTCTACTCGCTCTTGTAATATGTCGTAATCTTTTCAGTTAAATATATTTTACTAAAATGTTGTAAATTATACATTTCAAAATTTTCAAGTTATTAAGTAAAATAATAAAAACGAAATAAACTACAATAAAGAATCAAGATGCATCTGACGTTAGTATTTAACAACAGTACTATTGCGTCTCCGGCTTCGGCTTCGTGTGTGCACTTCAAACTTTCACGTTGGTACGTGATAACCACCGACGTGGTGGAGAAGCAAATAAACGTCCCTTCAGACGCTTGCTTAGGATCCTTTATTACTTCGCCTCAGGTCAATGCCCTCCGGAAAGGTTGTAGATACTTGTGTACATATAGAAGACACTTTGGAAACATTGTTCTGAACATATTGTAAATTATAAACTATACCTTCACTCACTAAGTACTATTAAGTATTCACGTTAAGGATTTAAAATTTTCGGCGAGCGAAATTAAAAAAATAATCTAACTGACAGGTTCTGCGATCTAGTCGATATACGTTTAAGCTTCTGTTCCACTCTGGCTTCTTCTTCCTATATGTCTTTCTCCTTATATTTGAAGAATTCCCCTCGAAAGAAAAAAGCTATCAATTTCCAACATATATTTTTCTTACTAACCAGCCGTTTCGTTTTTTCATATCGCATCTGCAACAAGCTGAAGACTTGCAGATGCGTTGTGTACGGTAATGGACAGAGAAAGGGATAAACAGAAAATGGATTTCCTTTTCGTATCCAAACCTTCTCCCGTCAAATCCTCTTCCCCCTCCCATCCCTTTCCTATTTGAAAAGAATGAAAAGAGAAAGAAGACCAGAATTTGGTCTCTAAAGACGACGAAACTCTCAAACTCTGTAAGGTTACGTTATTTCAGTCGAGCAGGCCCATTCGTGCAACAGATGTTGTTGCGGGCTCTACCACTGTTAACCACCATCGTTAATATATATTGTAGGCAAACGATATGTCAGTAATAGACGCAATACTTATTTGGTAAGATTATGTTATATTTTAGATTATCTATTACATTCGTTCAAATATATGACGTGAAGCGTGTAATATATGACGTGAAATAAAGGAGGACGTGTAGACACGGCGTCCTGTGCGCGTCGATATATGTTCTCGAGCCACTCACCCCGAAGCAATATAACTTAACGCCCGCCCATACGAGGAACGAAACGGCTTTTCCATTTTATAACCTAGGAAGAAGCCAAACTATCTGAAATATATAAATTTTAAAACCTACCCAAGATTGAATGGTTCTCTGATTTCAAATGAACTCTTTATCGATATAAATGTTTTGGGGACGTATATTTGAAATTTTGAACTTAAATATATGGAAGAAGAACTGTCTGAACTATCAATGCTCAGCCGAAACTAGGAAGGCGACTTACACAGATTATGTAGGAGGCGAGCACTTCGATTTTTTGTAAATTCAACCAAGTACAAGTAAACGGATAAAGTATTCATCATTAAAAGCGGATAAATGCACACTCACAGGCAATAGATACAGACACAGGCAATAGTTAGTACACAAATACGAGACAAACAGAATTTTTTTAAAGCAAGTGGAATCTGAAGCAATATCGGTTATATTGACGATACTTACTGAAAACATAACATTTAACGACGACAAGCGCCTTGTGAAATGGAACGCCGCTATACTCTACGTCGAAGCCGTAAAATGAGAACGCTCACCTCGCCCATAAACTTACTTTATTGTGGAATATATTTTTACAACTAGAAAAGATTTTATGTTACCTAGAATTGAATATATTTGAAGAGTAACAAAGTACCAAAATTATTAATGTGCATTTCATTAATCCTCAACTAGCACCAAATGCTGTAAAGCAAAGTAAAATGCAACACAAAACTACGCCAGGTAATACATACATCCATTGTGATTTCAGCCGGATTAGTTGACATCTTATAAAAAATGTTGTGTGAAAATTTATAACAGTGGTAGAGCCCGCAACAACATCTGTTACACGAATGGGCCGGCTCAAGCGGTGAAATACCACGACTTCACAGAAACAGGCGTGAAGTAGAAGTATTTTGCGTTTGATGAGTGAGGTGCCGGAGGCCCAACTTCAGTTCTCATCCCTTTCCCATCCTTTTCTTATAAGGATAGGATGGGAAGGGGAAGAGAAGTGGAAGGATAAGGAAACATCATTTTTCCTGTCTATCATCTCCTCTGTCCATTAAAGATAGCCAACGCATCTGTGACTGATTAGCTTGTTGCGGATGTCTATGGGTAGCGGTCACTTAACATCAGGTGAGCCGCTTGTTCGTTTGCCACCTTCTACTATAAAAAAAAAAAACAACATAAATACATAACTTTTGCAAAAGAAATTTATTTGATAACAATTTCTGTTAATTTGTTTTTATGAAATACCCGTCTTATAGATTTAATTGTTGAATTAAAAATGTCTAGATCGAAACTTTTGTGCTTATTAAGAAGATAGCCAGCGCGCCACGTAAATGAATTCCGGCTATAGTTAGAGGACGGCCAGGGGAGATGGATAGAAGTGTGAATAGAATTTTAAATAGTTAAGGCAAAATTGTTTTAATTGGATAATAAAGGTAGTTCAATTCAGTTCCTGTAGTCCAATATTCTTTATCTTTTGAAATAGTTACTTTCTAATTGAACCTGGTCTTCTAAAATGTATTTATTTTGCATTAGTTCAATCTCTCTTGACTTATTGTATTTCAGTATGGGGTGGTACTTACAAGACTAATTTACTTACTTTAGAAAGGGCACAAAGATCTATTTTAAAAATTATGCTAGGTAAACCTTATACTTATTCAAGTTCGTCCTTGTATAAAACTTGGGAAGTATTGACTGTAAGACAGTTATTTGTGCTACAAGCCGTGTTGCGTAAACACAAAGCAGTGCCTTACGAACTACATGAAAATATCGGTGGTAAACGTCGAAAAGATATTGTCTGCATCTCTCAAAAATTTAGAACTACACTAGCTGATCACCACTTTTCTGTCTTGGGTTCTCGTCTCTACAACACTATAAACAAGGCTGTCAATATATACCCTCTTTCGTCTATGAAGTGTAAATGTACTGTCAAGAATTTTTTACTGAAATCAAACTATGATGAAACTGAAAACTTACTATGGCCTGATTGGTGATTTTGTGACATACATACACGCAAACACGCACACACACTTATTCACACACACTCACAGTAACTCACACACACACTTACACATACACACACAATAGAAACAGTTAACAACTAGAACCGTACTATTCACATGTATGTAAAAGTAGCTCACTATATTGTTAAGGAAAGGCGCCGGTGCCGTCACACAGTTGATACTATGACAGGCACCAACGCTTAACCTATTATTAGTTTATTACAAAATGTTATAGTTGAAAATAAATAAATAAATAAACTCCTTGGGTAGTCAAGATAGGCGTGCAATATTAACGAAGCAAAACATTCATAATACCCAAAATTTCTTATCCCTTATGTTTTAAATATATGTACGCATATTAAATCCAAATCCAAAAAATTGATGGTCGCATCTCAGTTAATTCATATTAAAGTAGAATATCATACGGCATCAGCCATGTTTATAACGACGTAAGAAGTCGTACGCTATAGTGGCTTGTTCATTCATTTACCTACATAATATAAATGTATTATATATTGCAAATAAAGACGCACACATCTGTTCATATCTCTAAGATGGACGAAACATTAACACTTCATTCTGAAAATATTACAAACATCATGCAGGAAAAGTTTTCTCTAGATGAATAGTCTGCCTAAGGGAAGTGCGATTTATGAACAATACAAGAGAATTTATTGTATACGCCTCGGACTCGGCTTCTAGTATCTCATGGTACACATTGCTAACATAAATATAGAGGCATGTTTTGCAACATAAATCAAAGAAAAAAGCATAAAATTTTCCTATAGTGGTCTTTGGAGCATAGTTCGTGTTGCAAAATGTAAGACTTCGCATCTTCTAATATATTTACAGAGAGTTGTAAGGCATTGCAAGTGCGGCCCAACTATTTCACCACACAAAGGACAAAAGAAAATATGGTAAGCTGACTGCCAACGTCCGCTACGCGTTTAGAATTAAAAATATTCTTAAATATCAGTTAGTTATTATTCCTCGGCGGTATTTCCAAACCAATATGACTTAGGGTCCTTCAAGAAGCGAGTCTATCTTTTCCTTAAAGGCCGGCAACGCATCTGCAGTTCCTCTGGTGTTGCAGGTGTCCATGGGCGACGTTGATCACCACGGTGTTCCGGCCGCTCGTTTGCCCCCTTCACTTATAAAAAAATATATGAAAAGGGTTATTTTAACTGTTAATATAATTCTTTTTATGTATGATCGATAAAAAGAGTTTAACAAGGAAGAATTAATTTTAAAAAAAATCAATAAAACCTACTGAGTACCTGTATTGACACCTCAATGTTCAAAATCGGTCAAGCATTAGCAACAGGAGGTCACAATGGAACAGACATACATACATAATTATATACAATACATTCCCGTGAGACGACACTTAAACACGAAAAAAAAACTTGATCGACTCGACACTCGAAAGGTCATAAAAATATAAGTGAAGTTTGTGACTTCTTGACCGTCGAATTTCCGTTCAAATATGAAACCTTAAGTCCAACAGTGAAGCATATAAACGATACTTCAATGTTATTTATACGTTAACTGAAACGGAGTATGTTACACTTAGTATGTAATGCAGCATTGCTCACAATCAAGAGTTACTTTACCAAAATATACCCATTATAAGCTTTCTAAATGTCCCAAAAATAACATAATCATTAAGAAACAAGCTTTATTTCTTGAGGCCAAGAATCTCCTTTAGCATTAACACATGTCCCAGATTAGGATAACGTATAGCTATGCTCCGCCTGACCTCCATTTATAACTCAGGTGAATTCTGGCACAAGGACAGAATCCCTACAGAACATATTCCAAATCTTATCCTATATAATATATCACTTTTAATGTTAGTTTATTTTTCTGGTATTAAACAAAAATGTATTATAATATATGTTTAACGTTCATTGTTTTACGAATGTATTATAAATAAATCACGTTCATTTTAATTCATATTTTTTATGTAAAAGTTAAGTGACAAACGAGCAAGCGATTTACCTGATATTAAGTGGCCGCTACACGTAGGCATCTGCAAGAAGGTAATGAGTTGCAGATGCGTTCATATCTTTAATGGACAGATAAACAGAAAAAAAGGATTTCCTTTTCCTATCAATCCTCTCCCCCATCAAAACCTCTTCATCCTAGAAAAGAGGATTAGCATTAGGTCTCCCACCTCACTGCGAAACGCAAAATACTTCTACTTCACTCTTGTCTTCCATAAGTTCTTCACCGGTCGAGACGTCCAATTCGTGCAACAGATGTAGTTGTTGCGGGCTCAACCACTGTTAAATCCATAAAGTATTAATCTAAATAAACTATAAATCATACGCTTTAAGGATGCTACAATTTTAATACTTAGAGATCCCAATTTAATACTTAGAGAATTAAATTGGCATCTCTAAGTATTAAAATTGTAGTATCCTTCAATTTTTAATAGGTTATTAAGTAAGAACAACAACACTTGGTATTTTTAAAATATTTTTTGATTTATTTTATTCGGCTTAACGGCATTAGCTCTGACAGAAGAGAAATTTGCTTCATCCGTTTACTTTTCCATCGATTATACGACAAAATATTTTCTTACATTTTTCAACAAAAGATTTCAGATTTTTTCCATCAAGCGCGATCTCATTTAAGGAAATCGAATAAGTCTTTTGCGACACTAAAGTAATCAAACGTTCTTCCACTTCTCCTTCAATTAAATTTGCTGTTTTTTGTTCTTTCGTTTTAAGAGTACATTTTTTTAAACGGATTTCTTTAAATGGTTAAATATCTTGATTACTTCATTGAATTATCGGGCCAGAAATTTGAATTACATCATTACTTCGTATATTTAATTTTATTTTCTTATATTTAATACAAGTCTAACTCCTCTGCCTGATGATGAAAAAAATTATGCAAATACAACATCGATCATACACACCCTCAGACATTTTTATTGCATTCATTTATTTAAGATTTTATCAACAATTGAGTTAAATTAAAAGGAAAAAAACAAAAAAAAATCAACGTGAAACGTCAATTTAAAACAAATCTCACAAAATATTACTCAAAACAATCTTTTAACCACTTACAAAATACACATAAAGATATAGATACTGCTTTAGCATAAGTAAAGTCTAAGTGCATTAAGTAAAGCTGCAAGATGTAAGTAAAGCTTCAAGTGCTATTCATATGGTTATCTCGAGAAGCATTTCCTCTTGCAAGGTAATGCATTACGTCTGTCTGCATACAGATGGCGGGACTGTCACAGCTGTCTCTCTCACAGGAAATAACTTTACGCTATCTAACTTTGTAATGGAACCAGTTACTTATAGATAACTTAGCAATTATATTATTCTATATAAAACATGGTTGTTAATAATACGTTGTTTAAAAATTCTATATGCCAGGAACTTTTATTCTGTTCAAAAAAAACTCGACATATTTTTAGGATATCTATCACAGAATCATGGTATCAAAAGCCCATTTGAATAGTTTTTCCATCGATCGAACGGGTCAAATATGCTAACTCGACCACTGTTAATATATATGTGCACTATTCCTCACACATGTACTCTCGTTCATGAACCGATAGGTCGTTCCCTGCCCAATCTATAACTAACTATCGCAACATACAACGCCTATTCCATCTCATTAAATCACCACCACTTTTATTAAATCTGTTCGCAACAATCTTTTTCGGATCCTAGTCCATAATAATGGAAAATAAAGTCGTCGTCAGCTACTTGAGAAAAGCAAGAACAAAGATTAACAATTATGGCATTAAATCACTTTGGAAGTCAATTGTGCTCGGCCATTGTCACCGTTGTCGACGCCTTCACAAATTGAACTCGAGAGCGCAGCACAAACGACTCATTA
>JWHW01032661.1:42942-69390 GCA_000931545.1 Papilio glaucus | reverse complement strand
CCCAAATCTTTTTCTGTATTCTTTCCGCCGCAAATTTATACGTGCTGTGAGAATAGTCATACGAGAAATTTTAACATAAATTAATATTCATTGTAAATATTTATACTGTTGTACTTTTGGTTATAACATGTGTCATATCAAACATCTAGAAAATTATATTAAAACCACGAATTTCAACTAGTAAATAAGTTGCCTAAATTATTCTTATTTTTTTTATTTCGTACACTGGAATTCCATAATTTCATTGTTATTTAAAAAGTAAAAAAAAAATAAGACTAAATTCTTACATTTTTCATTGTTTGATTTATTTTTGAAATCACTGTACGCATGAGAACAAAAAATTATAAGAAAAACTAAAGTTAAAATTAAACATTTTGTAATACTCGCAGACCTTGTCATTGCGTTGAAACCTTTATTTTAAAATTAAATTTTTAATCAGCTCTAACATAAAGAAAATCATATCTAGGAAGGAAATAAAATAGAAAGGAAATTTCAATTATTTTTTAATTGTCGTTCTCTCTTATGCAACTACAAAGCAATGATATATTCAATTATTTTTTAAATTAAGTTAATTTTACTGTATTATAGTCAAGTTATATGTGAAATTAGTATGTAGGATAAAAAGTCTTCAGGAGTCATTGAATTTACGCGTTTAGGATTCCTTAGGAAACGATTTACTTTTAATGAAATATCTGGTCACTTTGAGGTCGATACATATGCTTTTTCCCAAGCCACTTCTAGTGAAAACGAGTTACAGATTTCCCGTGACTCCTAACTACCTTCACATCTCATTGTATCGATTTCATGTATGTGCATAATTAAATTTTCAGACAGAGTTTATCATATAATTTAACCTGAAAGTAGTAGTAGAAGAAGAAAAAGAGAGTAAAATTAAAAAATATTTAACTTTGAATGAGATTATTGAAATTAAGATGTTTATAACTGTTATGTATAGGGAGTTTTTAAACGACCGCTTGCTTAGTACAGACTGCTTTTATCCCGTCACTGTCATTTGTTGGCGGGCGCAGCCGCCTGTTCCTAAACACGCATATTACTTGCGCATATCCAACAATAACAGGTAGTATTCTACATGTAATTCTTCGAGTAGCTGACAATGAATGTGATTTTACGCAGTCTTTTGTAGTTTCATTGGACGCACACAACCCAACCTGCTTGTCTCACTGCCATTTGTTTATTTATTTATGTTTTCGATTGATCTGTTTAATTTGATATTTCTGAGTTCAAGTGGACATCTGATAATCATTCTAGCAATAAAGTCGCATATATAGTTATAAAATCTCATTGTTATTATCACCGAAGTAAAAAATACTATCGTTTAAAAATGTTCTAGAGCAAATTGAATGTATAGTTGAGAATAAACGACGCTCAGTAGTTATCACGTAGAAATACCGTATACTGCTAAACGGTAACAAAATAGAAATTTACTCCGTGTTCATTTGTATAAAAATCCTGCAGAGAAACTTAACTTGTGCTATCAAGGTTAGATTGTAAAAATATTTCTTTTATCTTTTAATTAAATAACTTGATGAACTTTCCGTTGTAAAACTTTACAACATAGTTTAATGAAACATTCCCATTCCAATGTCATTGAAACTTTGTGAATTGCTGGAATATGAATTACTTTACAATTTTATTAGTAGTTTTTGAATTAATATTAGAAAACTATTTAATCTTTTCTGATGTTGGATCTGATGTTTTGAATTATTATAAGAGTGGTGAGCGTTGACATTTAATGATAATAATATATGTATAACTAGCGGCAACCACCCACTTCGCTGGGTATGGTCCAATTATACAATTATAGATAACATATTATAGATAATAGTAACGTAATATCGATTAATTATATTTTCGAATAATTATATTTTCAACCACCGTATCTTTTAAATCTCTACAACCATCCACATGTTTTCACCATAGTGACACATGGGAATGTTGAGGTTACCCATAATCATAACTGATCTGTGATGTATAGTTTAGGCTAAAGAGTGAAATATTGTTTATATTTTACGCTCACGTCCATTTTATATAGATATAGGCATGTATATACCGACACAATTTAGTGGAACAAGGTAGACAGTAATAAATGTATAATATCCTCTAATTGTTACTTGACTTCAGGTTAAAATTGCGTCGCATTGTGATATAAAATAAAGAATATCTTTCTACCATTTTTAATATTTAAATATATTTTTTGCAAACAGAAACAGTGAACAACTTTCATAAGCAATGGGAACAACACAGAAAGTCTTACGAGAATGCTTTAGGAGTCGTAAGTAATTCATATTTTAGTTATTTTTGTAACTTGGATACTTCTAGAGAAAGTTTTGGGTTTTGATTAAAGTTCAAACGCTTCGGTTTAAACATGAAACCCACGTTGACAAACACGGTGAGCCTTGTTTAGTGTCTGTAGAAAAAAATCACGAAGTATATAAAACGTACCACAATACTTAATTATCCTTAATTATGCGCTAAAGATAAAGTCAAATATTTGTAGTATTCATCAATATATGTAGTATACATATTTTATTTAATAAATATATTTTGATTTACACAAAAACTACATAATGTGCAAATCCAAAAGTATATTATGTGTAATCATCGATGTTACATATAATTAATTACATTAAAACGGAAAGACAAATGGCAGTTGTCATTGGTTTTATTTAATTTATACACAGGCATTGCGAGAGAGTTTTGGCAAAAAAACTATGAATACCATCGAAAGGAAAATGGAGAGTGATTGTAAACTATCTACTGGAGTCTATATTTTTGATAATATTGTGCATGTGTAAGTATTACAGTTCAGTGATAATCGCAATAAAATAAACAACCACGACATCATGAAGTCAGAGTTAGTCATTTAATAGAAGTAGGATAATGACGGAGAGAATTGGAAGGGATAGTGGCTGTAGCTGAAAGTGCTCTTAGGGTTATTGCACTTTTGGAACAACCTTATAAAATATGTATGTTTACATTAAGAACTTATTCGGTCTTATACAGGTGATTTGATTTTGAATGTAAAGGTTAGATCTTATTTTTATTTATTTATTATTAGGATGCTGGCCCAGATTCGCTCGAACCATAAGAGCTTTTTATCGGTGATTTTTTTATTATTCGTATAATATATCAGTAGTTAACCAGAAAAAACAAACAATCAAATCTTTTCTTTTTATAATATTAGTATAGATAAAGTATTACACTACTAGAACAAGAGTTTTGCTAAAAATATGGTTTCGATCCCTGTTCGATTTAAGACCTAACATGGCTGGATAGTAAAATGAATGAGTACTTATTTCCCTTCGTCCGACGTCACTTAGTATTTTTTTTGTATTTGTTATTGTCACGAGAAAGTTCTTATGAAAAAAAATTAAGAAATTGTTTATTCCCTATATACTCCGAAACAGAAGTACTAATTTCGATGAAATTTTTAGGGAATGTTCAGATTGGCCTAATAAGTGATCCTGTGATTTGGTTTGGTAGTAATTTGATCAATATAAATAGTGCTTGCTACACGAGCGAAGCCGGGGCGTATCTCTAGTATCAAAAATAAATTGAAACGACGACGAATTGTTATACGATTTTCTTTATCAATGTTCCATTCGCAGGTTTTTCCAAGACATGCGCCTCACTGAGTTACCGCATTTGAAAGAACCGGAAATAAGTTTTCCACTAGCGTGGAATGCTCTTTCCGTTGAAGCGGAGCTGGGCAAGATGATTATTGAAACCGAGTATTTTATGATGCGAAACACTTCGGATGTGTTGTCCACACCTGATCAGGATCCATATAACAATTCACCATTTGTTCTGCAGCAAGTTCAGGATGAAGGATATTTGGCGTGAGTAAATAAATGACAAAAAACCTTGCGTATCAATATAGACGTGTAAAAGTGTTAGTGTAATTACAGTCGGTTCCTTGTGGTTTACCTATCTTTTGTTTATAATAGAAGGGGGCAAAACAGCAAGCTGGCCACCTGACTTCAGGCGACCACCAATCATAGGCATCTGCAATAAGCTAATGAATTGCAGATGCGTAGCCTTCCTTTAGTAGACAGAGGAGGGGACAAATTGAAAAAAATGATATTTCCTTTTTCTATTTACCTCTTTCTCTCTCCTTTCCATTCTTCCCTTATTACAAAAGGATATATAGGGGAAGACGAGTAAAATTAGACATCCGAAACCTAACTCATCAGACTAACGCAGAATACTTCTGCTTCACGACTGTCTTCTGTAAGGTCGTGGTATTTCACCGATCGTGCCGGACCATTCGTGGAACAGTGCTCGGCCACTAGTACTGAGTTAAAATTATAAAAAAACAACAATATTATTTTATTTTAATATTATTTTAATATAAAATATTTCAGAATCATAGCTGAAGGTTGCTCTATTAATGGTTTCGCTATTGCTAGATTGAGCGGACTCACCATAAATTTAGGACACGATACGTTTGGAATCCGAAATTGCAAATTCAGCATTGAGGTATTATTTATATTTTCACATAGTTAATGGGATAATGCTTATAATGTCAGATATAAGTATTTATGCATTTACCACCAAAAAAAACTAACGAACTACCTCTTTGGGTTAAAATCCCCTTGGACCCCTACATTAATCGAATGACTTATATTAGTGGTAAGCTTGTATTTTTTGCCTTGCTACTACGTCCGCATCATGACTCTTCCTAAATTGAGGCGATGACCTTCTTTCTATCCCCTCTCTTCCGTATTTACTGTAAACTATTAAGTTACAAGCAAAAATTAATTAATTTACAATATAAAATTTGATTGCTTGGTCTTTTTCTCTTTTAATTTGGTTTGATGGTCAATAAATATCAATACCTAAATAGATTTCAGGAGGAGACTCGGGTTCCCCACCCGTTATAGCTCCTTATTTTTCAAAAGCACAAGGTAAGTTTTTAATTAATTATGACTGTTGACATGTTTATCGAATTGTAATCCAACAAGCTCACATTCTTTGAGTTATCAACGAAATATAAAATCTTTTTCTTCATCAATTCGGTCAACTAAAATTTTGTTCAATTGTTTTGAGATTACCCTATCTTCAAAAGACATTTTACATGAACATATATTTCCTTTCTAGGAAGTTTGTTACAAAATGTTTTAAACAAGCCGATCCGAAAGGAACTTATTACAAAGCTACGATCAGCGGTATTTAGTTATGTCAATACTTCTGTTTTTGGCGATGATTTGCCTAAATATCGGTGAGCTGCTTAAACAGTTTTATACGTCACCGACCAATTATAAATTGTCAATCGGACTTGGCTCTATTATAAAGTGTCAAATTGAAAACTTAATTAATCATTCACAATTTAATGTATTTATTTCCATGGTCGTTTCTTGACAATTTATAAATTGTCGCAGTCAAATCTTTAAATAGTGAAGTAATTTGTTTATATTTTTACGTTAAAGTTTAAGTTAGACTTTAAGCATTACACATTTTGGCCTAAAATAACATTTAATGTTACATATCCATCAAGTCGCGAGCAGGAAAACATCTTCAAGTTAGCTTCGACTTACATCAACCAATATGTACGAGACACGATTAAGGACAACATTATGAGGAATAAAGCATCACATGATTTGGCTCCGATGCAAATACTTTGGTCTGTTAAAGTAAGCACAAAAAATATAAGATTATGTACAATTTTTTTTTAAATTGTTTATAGTATTGGCATTTTTTAGCAACAGGGTAATACAAATGATGAATCTGTCTTGCTAAAGGACGTTACAATAGATGGTTTTGACACAGCATATTCTCCACTAATTGGTGGGCCTTATAAACTCAAAACAGTAGGCATCGCTGACACATTCAGATATAATACACTAAAGGTATGTACATATATATCTCTAAATTTTACATAGAGTACAGTATAAATACTTTTTTTAAAAATAAGTTTTAGCATATTAATATTAGTCAGATTTATCGCAGTTACTCGAAGTATTTGTAAACAATTAAAAAGAGAAGACCTCGATGATGGTCAATTCTTGATAAGAAGAGTAGGTAACTTTCCGATCAGATCTGATTAAAGTAGCAGAAATTCTTAGTATTCAGACACAAAACCGATCGAAGGACCAATATAACTTTAGACAGCAACAAAATATACATGTCAAGAGGTAGATTCTTAAAGGCTGATGTATGAATGGATGAATCACTTTTAGATCTATCAGCTGTTAGACAGCATACTATTTTTTTGATTTTGTTATTTTAAGGTTCACGGCAAAATAATATTTGAACGTGATACTGTCAAAAGAGAACATGGATTTTACATGGAGCTACAAGACGTCGCGTTAAATGTGGCCATCGATCTGGAAGACTCTTCACAGACTACATTTCATATCGACAGCTATTTTTATTGGCGGTAATAATTTTAGTTTAATATTTTAATTCAAATTTCAATCCCGCTGGAATATTGAATAAACAGAAATAACGTATATTGTAATTGTACGGCGTCATACGCGTTTATAGCATATATAGAACACTAATTAAAAAAAATCAGCATCAAAAAATAATGTAAGTAATATTCACAGCCCTAAAATTTGGTGAGCTTCAGGTATTTCAAACTCAAAATTACCAATAAATCCATATCTTTATGCGTAGTGAAATTTACAGGAGCGCGGAATTTTCTATTATTAATCTTGAACAAAGAAGAGAGAGAATTATAGCAGAATCAATTATAAGTGGTTATTTAATTAATAGAGTATCCAAATATTTAAACAACAAAATGCCGAAATCATCAGATCATGATGACCCCGTAAAATCAGAAGACGTTAGTGAGGAAATACTAAGTGGTCATGAAAAAAATGATAGGCAAGATGATACTGTTAAAAATATAGACGCCAGTGATTTCAGTACTCCAACTGAAGAAAATGTGGGTATTAACGTTTCCATTAATGAATCTGAGGACAAAGTAGAAATTGAAGCGGTACTTAAAGATCAAAATGTCGAGGAAGTAACTGACAACAATGAAAAAACGAAGATTCAAAAGTACATTTCACCAGGAGAAGTGTCTAGCAAAGAAACAGCTAGAAGAGACATAAAAATGCGACCTTATCTTAGGAAAAAGAAAGGTTTTCTATCGCGCTCAAGCAAAGGTCACACAAAAAAACACAACAAAGGTAAGAAAAAGAAAAGTCATAAGAAACACTATCAGGAAGATATAAAATATGGGAAAATAAAGAAACGCAATCGGAAACATCCCGATGAAAAAAAAAGGAAAGAAGGCTAGGAGAAATAAAACGCGATCTTTAAATATAAAACGACAAAATCACAAAAGTTCTGGAATACCGGTCTTATTGGATAATGAAGTATGATAATAGACATTAGTCTACGGCGTTGGTCTGCACTATATGGTATTGTGTTGGATCTAATAAATAAAAAAATATACAAATGGATATATTTTTTCCCTCTTAAACCTCACACCATACTTACTTCTTTTACTCTTACGGGATATATTTATCATAATTGTCAATACCTTTCTTCTTCTTCTTAGTCGCTTGTCAGATTGGTCGTCGTGGTAGAATCGGCAGCAGATAGTATGTAGGTAGGTAGGGCACACGACGACCCGCCACCCCTGGTTATTGGCCGTTAATCGGACACATTCGTGCACCATGTGTCAAATCCCGTTGAAATCAGTATAAATAATGAAAGTCTGAGATATTTTCAGTAATTCATTTCAAATAGCTTTGAACAGATAAAGACGATTAAAGTTTTTTCTGTTCAATTGTTGACAAAAGATATTTGTTTGTAAAGTAGTTTGGTCGACCGGACAATTTATTTTAATATGGGCATATTTTGGTAAGGCCATGACAAAACAAACATAAATTCAAATAAATTAGGAAGTTAGTACGAGTTCTGTATTGAAGGTAGGCAAAAATATAAAACATGTGTGACTTACCTGGACGGTATGAAAAGTTGTATGAATAATATGAAAACAAACATGCTCTATTATGCTTGACCCGCCTGTTAGTTGACATTAGCAAGATAAAAACATTGTGCAAACATAATATCTAATAGCACTACATCGAATACTTCTGCATTTTTTCTGAAAAGTGAGCTCCCTCTTCCCATCCCTTACCTCTTCTCCTTTCGCTTATCCACCCCTTATTTCTTACAAAAAAATGGCAACGTATACCTTACTTCTCGACACAAAAAATGGGTAAAAAGACTAATAAATATCTCTGCCTGTAACGATTGGGTTAAAATAAATAAATTTCTATTTACTTCCCATTTCTATTTTGAAATGGGAAATTTACTTTCTGAAGTAAAAATAAATTTATCTTGTCACATGAAACTGTTTGCTTTGAGAGGCTCAACTTCAATTAACCTTTTTGCTGAGAGCTAATTAAAGAGTACGAACGGTTTTGTCTATTGTTACGCTACGGACAGGGAATATTACCTCTCGTATATCTTGAGCCTTCTCACCTGTTTAGTTAGGATAAGTGGGATACTTTGTGTTATTACTAGGTGTAATGTAAGTTAAGTTGGAACAATAAAATGGAACTCAAGATCAATATTTACTATAAGAACGGTATGCAGCAATTCAAAGTGATTATTATTTTTTGAATCGTAAAGCTCTCTTACAACAGCGCAAAACTATACAACTATATTCTTCCTTTTAATAGAAGTAATCAAAGAGAAGAGGGTTAACACCTATTATCTTTCCTATGGCCCTACGGTCAATATTTTCTGAACGCAAAAACTACTGAACTTCTAGTTTTCGTATCTTTATTTTTTTTAAAGTAGGGGAGACGGGGTGATCTAGAAGCAAATATCCCAAGCACACAATTATCGGGCTTTTTAATTACAATCATAGTTCATAGGAAGTTTATATCCAATTGCTATGTTTTAAACCGGCTTGTATGCAAAATTCTCATCTTCAAAGTCTCGTCTGCCTTGAAGTTGATGTGGGCTAAACAGATCACTGAAAAGAAAAAGAATTTTAGTGCAATCGCTCTAACCAACTAGTTCGCGACGGCGCGTCTCTAGCAATCATTAACATTAATTATTCATCATTTTTTTGGGCTACAAGGTGGTAAACTCTATAAAGGTTAAAATCCTAACATTGGTGGCTTTGTTGGCATTGGTCGTTAAGATTGAAAAAAGGTAGAAGGACGAGAAATCAATTCAAGTTACGATTCACTACTCACTACTTGTGCTGCCTCTAAAGATTACGATATCGGAAATAGGTTTTCTTGTCTTCCGTCTTCTGTGCTAAATGACGTCATTTAGCATTGATCTGGAGGATGGTACGCACTAGTTAAAAATTAACCAAGCCTTTTCACTTTCTTCTTAAAGGTTACGGTTACGGACGTTCAAATGGAACATATGGCCAGTTTTGAAATTCTAGATATCGATGCAGAACTTCTACATTGCAGTTCTTTGTGAAGTCTAATAGGAATACCTTGCGGAATATTCTTTATCTTCATCATCCAATCTTCCCTCGGATTTTCCTTTGTGAATTTTCATTTTTGATTTAACTTTATCTTTTTCTTCTGTATCGCCGATTTTATAGAAGTATTCCTCCGGGTCTTTTTTTGCAAAATCTGATGAGATGTCTTTCACTGGTGAAAATTTCCTCATAATTATTGACGAACTTCCGCTCTCCAACACCGTCGTTTGAATCGCTGGATTCGGATGGATTGAAATTTTATTTACCGGCGGTGTCGTGAATCTATAATAACTAACGGAACCCTGAAAATATAATTTGTATTTTTTAAACGTGGAATATTGGACTTGATTGTCCATAGAAGTTTTTTCTATTTCATGGCTACCCGATGGTATCAGATAGGTCACTACTTAGTGGTTTGTTCTTAAAAAATATAAATCGTTCTAGTTATAATATAGCTAATCGAATGCAATCATCGAAGGAAAAAAACCTTTGTATATGTATTTATACTAGCTAAACGATATTACCAAACAGCAGCTAAGGCTGTTGCTTGAATAAGCGATCTCTTGACAAAGTACCTTAAATTTAGAGAATATGGACACGAACTTTGAAATTCTTATACTTATACGTTTCGCTCTACGTTTCACTCTAAATGAGATGTCTTAGACCAACACTCTTCCCATCACTTCTTCCTTTCCCGTGCTAACATACCTTCTTCTTACTTAAAGGTCAAAGCATTCTGTATATTACGTGTGTTTATTGTAAAATCAGGTGAATCAAAAAAGAAATGAAATCAAAAAATGAAGAAGTGAAATCAAAGAAGAAAACTCTTCTTCGACTTGCTGTATATGTCCTTGTTTGATTATAAATTTCGTCAGTTTATAATATTACTAGAAATATCATAAACTGACTGAAAATTGTGAACTGGACGAATCAGTGACAATTTGACGTTTCATTCTAGATTTATATATGAAAGATATATTTATGCATAATATATGTTAATAACTCCTATTCACACCTGTTCCTTTCATTGTTCTTAAACTAGATGGCATTATTACCATATTTATTAAATTGAAATAACCTCTGCGATTTCCTCTTCACTACTGGTAATTTGTTTTGAAGTTGGCGTTTTGGTGAACTTGGAGAGGCGTTCAGCGTATTTCCTGGTATCATCTGCCTTTACCAATGTTTCAGATAAGGGCCTCTGTTTACCAGTATCGGCTATACCCTCCGAATAGTCCATAGTAAAGTTTGCTAAGTGAAGAAGATTTTAATTATTAATTTTGAGATTCAATATATCTACTATTTTTCATTTAATAGACCTAAAGTATATATCATGTTTGATGTCTTTTTTTTCAGTTGTTATTTTTACATATAACGGAGGTTTTACACAAACTTTATGGAATGATTTAGTATGTAGATCTTTGTGATGTGATGTGATTTCCTTCCAGTCGCCCAAACAAGCCGGTTTCCGTAAAGCCTTTAGGCCACATACATACGATGCGGGAGGTTATACAGAAGACCGAGGAATATAACCAGCCTCTATGTTTTGCATTTGTGGACTAGAGAAAGCCTTCAATTCAACCGAGACGATAGTAACAGTCACCGCCATAACTAATTTCCCCAATCGTATTCAATCCAATACATATAGTATTGTCTGAAGTAAAACGGTAGTCAGAAATTACAAATTGGAAATTTTTCATAAATTTTACACTTTTCTCTCTTAATACCTCCGATAATTATACTAAGGCAAGCTCAGTAATGCGTATTCGTCTACCGTTATTTATATGATTAGTCCAGTCAAATTATCTAATTTATAATCTCTCTTTAGATTTTTTTTTTCAATGTCTCCAAACTATAAAATGCATGCTCAATTTAGATACAGAGTGTGATCACAATATTGTGTTTCAAATAAAATGAATGTACATTAGTACTATTTGATTCAATGAAATGTGTAATGATGATAATATTATTCGGTAGATTAGATAAGGTCGCATACAATCTGATTCATCATTAGATCTTCTGGATCCAAACTGGGCTAAGTCTGGTCGATCATTCAATTGACCGCGTCGCATGTACACCGACACATCGGATCCTAGAAATAAAAAAAAAGTAATTGGTTATGTAGTACGGACTATTATAATTATTATCAATAGCCAATCATATTTTCTTATCATATTCGTATTCGTTCATAGACAACAATAGTGGTTTATTTGTGTGGTTACTTGTGAAGGTCCAACTGTTTTTACTTGATGTCCAAGTATTCATTTATACTACGGATATCAGTAGTGCCTCTCTCCCTTCTTCGTAAAACCTGAGCCTGAGACAACAACAATATTAAGATCTTCTATCAGCAAGTAAGAAATATATTATATACTAGCTGTGCCCCGCGGTTTCACCCGCCCTGCAATTTTACTTAAACAAAATTACATTACCTACTTAATACTACCGTAACCTCATCATCATCTCACTGCCCTTTTTCCACGTATGGGGTCGACACAGTATGGCCGCACAGTAAAATTGACATAACTTTTTTATTTATAAACCGATTGAGATAAATCAAAACATTTTTTACATTACATTTATATTTGATGATCTATCTACCCGAACGAAATCGGATTGCTTTGCTAGTTATTTAATAAATAGAATTCTGGTATACTAACTGGTAAATGTGATGAACTCTGCCAAGGAATAATTGTATCCGTAGGCTATGCCGGCAATAATGCTGATGGTGAACCCTATGCAAATGACGAAGATCAGGGCGCCCATGAGGCAGAAGGTGATCGCCCTGGAATTAGTTCAAAGTGTTATTAGTCCTGTTGAGTGAGTGAGTGAAAACTTACCCAGAATGATACAACTAAATACCGATATTCGTGATCCCAGTTCTTTCTAAGATTTAAAGGTGACCAAAAAGAATCCCCAGGATGCTGTGTCAGCAATACCTTCTATATATTTATTATAACCGATGTGAATCGATGAACCGATCGCCCAGTGGTCAAAACTGGACCAAACTCCATAGAGTTGCTTTATTTGACTTATAACAACTTAAATTGTAAATGTTTTATTTATTTGATTACGTGTAGTTGAATTTATTAAGTGGTAATTGTGTACACCTCGACGCAGAGTAGGTAGGTCTAACACAGACGGACCGATGATCTGGTCAAGGTTGCGGGAGCCCACTGGATGATAGGCACGGCAGGGAACCAATCTTTGTGTCGATCAATGAGGGAGGCCTGTCCAACAGGGGAATACGTCCAGCAGTGGACGAATTTCAACTGAAACGACGATGAAGTTGTTTTTGTTTAATTAAATGATTGTCGTTCTAGCACTTTGTGTTTGTGTAATACATGTGGATAATATTGTACGTTATATTAACTACATTACTTAGTTTTTAGACTACGATTCTCATATCATTTTCTCAAGGCTACTGACCTCTGGACTACGTCCATACTCCATGCTAAACAGTTACACACGTAACACATTTTGATAGTTATAAGTTGGTGTTATATCGTTGTATCTAAAATAAAATGTTTTTCATAAAATTACGTAGGTAAACGCTATTACCGTTTATTGTATATGTTATGGACATAATAATTAATTGGCTAATAAATATACATGACGCTCTGGAATTGATATGAGAGGGCAAAGTGATGATAACTATAGAATTCTTTCATTCAAATTTCCCAAACATACAACAATAAAGTCTATCAGAAATTTGGCAGCATAATAAAAATACATGTGTTATTATTTATTACCAAACGCAAAATACGCGCTAGTCGTGGAGTTGCGGAAAAGTAGCCCTACTACTACTATTTATTACCAAGACCAATTATATTAATTTGAAACAAAAGTAACATGAAATTGATTTTTTTTTATGAATGCTCTGACCTATGATTGAGATATGAGGCTTAAAATTTACTAGATTTGAAATAATCACATTGTAATATTTAACACATAAGGTTAAATGTACTGTGATAACTAATGGAGTTTAGATGATAAATAATGTCCACTTTGACCGTAACACGGAACACGATTCAGATAAAATCGTATCTAACATTCTCCAAACTTCAAACGATAAACCTTGGTAGAATATTACCATATACTTGGTTTCTACCAAGTGTGTATATTCTAGTAAGGTTTAGTAGTAATATTCTTATTACTACTACTTGGTACATGCTTTGGTAGAATACTATTACATATCTAGAAGGCAGTCGATAGAATCCATGTAAAGTGGACAACGATTTATGACTTACTATAGCTGAAGCGGAACAAAATTTGCCGGTCAGGTAATCTTAAATAGTTTGTATCATGGTCGATGTATGTTTGAATGACCAAGTTGACTTGTCGGTAGAATTAGAGAGATAACAAAAACAACGTTTTTTTTTAACTAAGATATTTTATATAACCAAATAAAAGTAAAATAAATATGGTTGCAAGATTCATAAAAAAGAAGCGTGTAATAAAGGGAATTCTTTGTAAATATTTTAACGAGTAACTCAACCTCAAAGCGAGCTAAGTTTCGAAAAAAATAAAGGGCGTTTACAAACAGGGCGCGTCCAGCAGCAAACGTTTGAAACAAACCGCGTTTGAAATATTTACCTCATACAAATATCGTGTATTTAACAGTTATTTATAACCTTAATTACTATTTTTCTTGGTCTTATATTTAAGACAAAATTATGTATACCTTGTATACACAGCAAGATGTGATTTTTGTAAACAAAGGTTTATACGCTTAAGTTCATAAATTCAAAAATATTTATATTAACACAATTTCACTTCATTTTATCTCACGATTTCCACAAAATTGCACGTATTAACGTTTGTTTGTTTACAACAATTATATCTTGCAATGAAACAACTTACTCCTTCTTGATCATTTGGATAAATAGCAAAGACCGAAGGAATCGATGTGCTACCCACTTTTATGTAGGAGGTAAACCGGGAAAAGAAAAAAAGGGATAAAGTGGGGATTGGCCTAAAGAAGGGGACGGGAAACAGCTTAAGTACCGAGAGAAACGCAGAAATAAGCTTTTGCTTCACGCATGTTTTCTGATAGATCCTCCTACTAATCCGGCCCTTTCGTTAAACTCAACACACTTTAAGCCTATTGTACTCACTGTACCTAATCTTTGACTCATTTTGGTCCGATAGGTGTCAATTTAAAATGGCGATATTAAATACCACCTAGTAATTGAAAATATAGATCATATATATTAAGAATCTGTTTATATCAAAGGCGGTGTGTGTTTGTTCCCTATAGACTCCGAAACTGAAGGACCGATTGCGATGAAATTTTCAGAAAATCTTCAGATTGGCCAAGCGGGTGATCCAGTGAAGTTGGGTAGGAACAAAAAAAATTATGCTACCTAGACGAAGCCGTGGCGGATTACCAGTAGTATACTATGCAGATGCATGGAAATAATGTGGATGAAGCGGATGAGATTTTATTTTCCTTATCTTTATTAACAACACGTAACACCACTGGGACATAAAATCATGCATAACATGGAAGTATTCCTTACCATCGCATTAAGAAATGTTGCAGTGTAGAACTGTTGCATGTTATCATTATTGACACATTTAATTATAAGAGGAAAAATAGAAAAAAACAATTCACACAATGTTTATTGGGATTGCCTTTGTTGACATTAATGATGTATGTCAAATTGTTTGACAAAGTTTTTAAATACAAAATAAAATATGACATTCTGCCACAGATCAAGAAAAAAAAGATAGAAATAAATAATTCTTGTCTGATTGAAAATTTAACAAAAAATAACCGTACATTTTTTATATGTTCGTTTCTTGTTATCCACGCTGGAAAAAATTCCTTAGATGATTCCGAATGAGAGAGAGTATGATAACGAATTATAGATGTGGCAAAAAGTTGTTACTGTCGAAATATGTAACATTACAATGGCAACTGATTTTGTAAATGAAGGTTTTATGTATTTTCCCATCCTTCGGGAACAGTTTTATTTTTGGGATAAAAAGTAAGTACCCCCATGTCATTTTTTTCCCCCAATGTGCAATATTTCGTTATGATCGGTTGAGTCCTTAAGGAGTTAAAATGTAACAAACAAACAAACAAACTTACATTCGCATTTATAATATCAATTAGAATTAGAGCAAATAGAACCAGTAATATCTATACTTAAATTCTCCATTAACTATAAAGGGTATGATGCGATCTATCGACTAGGACCTCCTTGAAGCATTGAAGAACATAAGAAACACATTTGAAATTTTCGCCCTAAGTTATTTAAAACCTTATGTCTGTACACGTATATAACACAAATATATGATTGATATTAGGCAAAATCTTGAACAGAAAACTTAAAGAACATTACCATCAGGGAGTTGGAGGGGATCAAGGAGTTGTAAATGCATATAGCATCTAGGGAAGGTAAAAGGAAAGTCACGATACTCTCAAACAAAACAAAAAAATATTACTAGTTATTTTTTTTGAAAAATTTTACTACTATTTTTAGATATCGAACGCAGTACCCATAGATGTGGACGCACACTTACAGTACATTAAACGAGGTGATAAGCGATAGAGATTGCACTTTACTCATCTAATAAGAACATTGACGAGCGGACATAGGAGCTATGTATGAGTTTATTGAATATAATGGGAGATTATAGAAATTTCCATAATTCGATGTTACTGAGGGTTGTCAGTTCTGTACCGGAAAATTACGTAATGTTTCTTCGAGTTCGTCCCTCTACGCCTTTAATATCTGTGTAGCAAAAACAGTCGAGGAAAATGAGAGCTTCGTGTGTGCGGCATGATAGCAGCGTAATAACATAATCCCCTGTGTGTTTCCTCGTACGATTACAGAAAACGAATGAACAAAATAAATCATACATATCTATTCAATTTTTTTGTTTTCCCACCTTTTTCCTTTCGCAATATGTCAAGAAATAATGTTCCCAGGTTGATTTTCTTGGCGATTTCTTCTTTTTATACTAATGACTGAACTACTTACTCCTTTTGTCAGCGTCTGTTTTTCGATATATGTAAAATTTATTATACTTTCTATGTGAGTATTGAAGTAACTGAGACTATTAAGTACATGGGATGGAAAAAGGGTGGCCATACATAAGCGAGTTGAAGGGATCCAGAATTCAATACGGAACGCCGAAAATTCGAAGTATCCTAGTCTGAGGGACCTGTATTACAGTTTATACCATACATTGTGGCGAATGCCGGGTATAGGGAGCAAACGAGCAGCGGGTAGCCTAATGTTAAGTGTTTACCGACGATCAAGAACATTCGCAACACCAGAAGAACTGCAAATGCTTAGCTGGCCTTTAAGGACGCTGAAGGCACATTGAACGAAATTTTGACAAGTTCGATATTTATTTTTTTATACTAACTTGGAGAGAGTGCACAGAAATTAAATACTTTCATTTTATTTAAATTTCTGTCTAACATTATCCATCCATTATTTAGATCAAGATAACTTAATTTCATACAAGCAGACGGAGTTTAGTTATTTCTGACGGAGTTTCAATCAAGACAAGACGCTACGATCTTGTATAGAAAACTGTTTTTACAATATTTTGAACTATATTTATCTAATGTAAGAGTACGCCTATGTAAACTTTGCCGTGTATTCTTCAAATATACTTCTATATTTGATAAAAGTATACTTCAAATTGGATAATACAAAACATCCTCGAAATATGTATATTTAATTTTAGAAGAGACGAAATAAGTACGAGACGAGATTTACAAAGGGTCAAACAAAAAGATAATATAACTCAATCAAAATTATGTGTAGCCGTAACCGACGAGCATGTATGCATATATGTTTGAACGTAAAAGGGCAGGCACTTTATAATCGGGCTAGGCAAATTCTAAACGGTCGGCACATTCATTTGAACGAATCATTGACAATATGCCGTTTCATTTCCAGTCACTTTTTAATGGCGCGAAGTCATTCGGCGAAGCACGATACGCATATTGTGAATACGATAAAAATGTCGTTCGACAAAACGAAATGTCCGCGGTGATTGGTCGAAACTCGTATCCTGCGCCACTTCTTTTCTTTTGCTGGTAAGCTGTTGCTAAATGTAAACAAACAAAATGTTCTTGCGTTAGTAGTAGTACCATTAGTACTAAACTTATAAATTACATACAACTAATGACATAATGTACTAAAATTAAACCTGTTATTTATTTTGACAAGAGTGGAAATTGAAGACAGTGAATTCAACGATATGTTTTTTGTTTAAATAATTTATAATGTTTAAGAAACCTGTGTAATATTGTTTATGATGTCAATATCCAGTTGATAAAAGTTCTTTTGATTATTTTTCATTGTCCATAACCTGTTGGAAAATAATAACTTGATTAATTAATTAAATAGTTACTAATGCTACGAAAATAATTGAAAATAAAATCACATTTATTTGTTTACGTTTAGGCAAGTGCCTAAAAATGAAACGGCACCTTCTCAATAATTCGTTAAGCTGACAATGTGCCAACCGTTTAGAATTTGCGTAGGCCGATTATAAAGTCCCTGCCCTTACAATCGGTCGGTGACATATATAAGTTATGCGCAAAGTTACGTTTGTCAACTGTGTACTGTAACTATATATCTATATCTATAACTGTAACTTTTTATCTATATAGAAGATTTAATACTTGGTAGATTCCGCAACAACAACTTTGGTGCACGAATGGGCCGACACGACCGGTGAAATACTATGACAAATGACAGTCGTGATGTAGAGGAATTCTACGTTCTATACGATGATTGAGGTGCCGGAGGCCTAATTCTACTTCTCTTCCCTATCTATTTATAATAGGGAGGGATGGGAAGGGGCAGAGGGTTCCTTCCTCTGGTAGGCAACGCATTTGCAAATTTTTAGCAGGTTGAATGGGTAGCTTAGTCACTTGATATCAGGTGAACCGCTATCTCGTTTACTATCTTCTTCGATAAAAAAAGATTGTCTATTGCATATGTCAATCGCATCATAAACATATTCGTCTATTGTTCGAAGTAAAATCTCGGGTTCGTTGCTCTTAGTTCATTACACAATACACAAGCAAATACAATCGTTGCAAGACTAATTGTTTATTAACTAGATTCAAACAGATTGCCAGCATTAAAATAAATATGAATAAGTTATGAGTGTAGCACACTTTATAAGTACATAACTTCACTCGATCTCACGAATATTTTAGTTGTAAAATATTACTTTATTCAAATATATGTAAGTATGAGGCAGATCGAATGTTCAAAGAGAATTTTATCGTCTTTTTGATGAAGAAATTAGCATACATATGAGTTTTATTACATCTGCTACATACAAAGAGAGTTGCGAAAGATTCTAGAATTGCGGCTAGTACAGGGTAACGCAATGTAGGTAGACCTCACATAAGATGGACTGTCGGACAGTCAAGGTGGCGGATGTTCACTGGATAAGTGTCGGCTAATCTTGAGGAAGGTACGCCCAGCACTGGACGACTGTTCATCTGATGATAATATCTGAATAAAAGAATTCTCTTATCACAGTTCAGCATATTTATTTTCAAAAGTAACAGGACAATGAAATTTTTACCTTCATATTTTCTAAAACGATTTTTTTACATTTGTAATACTAACTTTTAGAAGAAAATACAATTTGTTGTGAAAAAGCTGTTGCATAGTTTGAAAGCTACTTAAATATTTCAAGAAGTACCACTGTGAGCGTGGAAATAGAAAAAGCTTAAGAGTAAAATCGATTATACGGGGTGTGCCAAAACAAAGTTGACTTTTATTTATTTATGTAAGAGTTAAAATCCTCGCGTGTTCGAAGAAGGATTCGACCATCACGAAACTCCGACATTTGATCCTTCATTTTTATCGTAGTTTTAGTTCTTCAGGAGCGATTGAAGAACCTTTTAGGAATTAAAGAAAAGCTACTTATTGTTAGGTTAAAATAATTAAATCCCAAGTATTTGTTCTTATTTGAATAATAAATTTATATCGATTCTTATGTTCATATTTATTCGGACTGGCAACATTGGCGGGTAGATAGAGAACGCTCGGACAGGTCAATTCGTAGCATCGGTTAGTATTGGAGCTAGAAACAACATCGTGTTGTAAACTTGTAGTAAGGGAACATTGCTATTGAAGTCGACGGAAAGTACTGTATTAAGGTATTAAATCAAGTTATATCGAAGGTACGTGGGTTTCCTTACATTATACAGGTGACGAATTTAATAACGTTATTAATCAATTTGTTATTAATTATATATGTTTGTTGTTTAAAAATAAAATACTTCAATTCAAACCCGATCTGGAGCTTACGCTTAGCGTAACCTGTAGAGTATGTATATATGTGGTAAGGAATGCAGAATATTTAATCATGGCTTGACAGCGGACAAGAAAACTCGATTACTCTGGAAGCACACACGGTGGTGGCGTTTGAAAAAGGATAAATAAGTCTAAAAGGCGATGTGTGTATGTATACTCTGAAACGGCTGAACCGATTACGATGAAATTTTCAAGAAACTTTCGGATTGGCCTAGCCAATGATCGTGTCAAGTTTGGTAGCGATCGGATCAACATAATTAGTGTGAAACGGGTTCGTTAGTAAATAATAATTGACTTTAAAGACTTAAACGTATTTTTATTCATATTAAATTTTTAACCAACTTCAAAATAGGAAAAGGTTCTCAAAACATTTATGAATCGATTTTGGAAATTCCAAATTTCCATATTGGTGTCATTTAAATATCCCAATCCGATAAGTGGTTTCTGAGTTGGATGGAATTTTCACGAATTGAAGTCTATTTTTTGAAGTCGTACTTCGTTCAAATGTATATTTATGAATACAAGTAATAGTTAATTTAAAAAAAAAACAGTCAGACTGTATCATTATCATTCATTACATTATCATGTATCGTAAGCGCTATAAAGGCTGGCAACGAACTTTTATTATAAGAGTAGGGGGCAAACGAGCGGCGGGAACATCGAAGTGATTAACGAAGCCTCTATGGACTATTTCTGTTGTTGAGGATCTTGATGGTGCACCTTTTATTAAAAAACTATAATAAAAAACTCAAATATAAATTTGTGTAATGTTTTGCAAAAGGTCTGTGAGTTCCGTCGTCTCATTCGGGACCCGTCTAAGATTAAGAGACCTGAGACATCTCAGGTTTCATCTGATTTTATGTTATACTTTTAATCTTAAATACAACATGATATTAATTCAAAACTACTTTATATATTAAAGCCATGACTATAATATATAAAGTATTTCAAATTTGTGCATGTCTGTTTAGATACATATTTGTTGCTTATGTGTACAATCTGGAAAGTATGAAGTACTGTAAACATTCTCTAAGTTCGTGCTTATTTAAGATTTATGCAAGAAGTTTGCAGATTGAAGTGATAGCAATTCAGCGTCGATATTTTAAAACGAGTACAACAACAGTGCAGACGCTGTCTCTGTTATTTATATGGAAACTTTTTACGTAGCAAGAATAATTTAAAAATTCTTTGAATATGTTTTCATAATGTTTACATAGTCGTGCTTTTTATATTAATATTATTTTAAATTTAAAATATTGCTTCGTGAAATCGTCGTGTATTTGAAATTTTATTTTCTATACTTATATTACAAGATGAATAGATTTGATTGCTTGTTTGTTCCAGATTAACTCAAAAAGTACTCGATCGATCAAGAGAGAGATTATGGATCACTGTCTACCTCTCTGGTCTACCCGTAAAAGAAATCTATACTTATATACATAGTATAAGGCAAAGTTGCCTTTTGTGCCCTCTGTTTTACATTCACTAGTTATGTATAATTCGATTTGACGACTTTAAAATTTATTTAAACATAAATCATTTAAAATCATAAATTCGTCAGCGTCGCCGAAAGTGGGACAATCCAGCAGCTCAACGTTTGGTGGATGTTTTTGGACGATGTTTCAATTTTCAGAATCAATCAAGGAAATAATTTGAAAAATGTGACTACTAAAAATTGAGGCTTTTACTAATTCTCTGTTTCAAGAATAGTATGTTATTTATGTTGTGTTAAAAATGTTATTTATTATGTAAGAGGTTAAATAGATTCGTCTTAACTCAACTGCCAAAACTCGTCGAATAGTTTGCAAATAACAGTAACGTTTTGAAAATTACTGTCCAAACAAAAATCATTGTTTCGAGATATACCTATCTAGGACTTATTTTGAAACTAACGCAGTTATATGTATAAGGCTTACGATATACTCATTTAATTGCTTTGTATTTATAAAATCATTCTGCGAAATATCAGCAAGTGAATGCAATTTATATTTACTTGGTGAGTAGTTGACACAAAGTAAGAGTTGCAACTTATTGTTATCGTCTCGCTCCACCGCAGTCTCAACACTCTACAGTTTGACCCGTTTTCCAAGTTTTCATTGCCATATAAATTTTGTCAACTTATTAGTTTTAAACTAGCAAACTACTTGAAACGAACATTATTATAATAATGATACAATGTGCGTACATTATATTATTTTTAAGTTTATTAATAATGTAATCTTTTATCTATTTAGATTAGATGTCATTCGTTTAAAGAATTAATTAAGAACTAGCCTGGCCTTCGAGAATATTTGAAGAGAGGACGTCGTGAATGATTTATAGGTTCCTGGCGAGCGATTTGCGTCCCAAAATATCTCTTCCTTAAATATTAATTTAAACCGTGAGTTGTGTTGACATAGTTAAAAAATCTATATAATCTTATCTATCTATATTAATAGTAATTTAAAGCCATAGTTTAACTTTCAATAACAGTACACTTGGTGCGATTATTGATCTTTTAGGGAATAAGCCATATATAAGAAATTAGTACATTCCTTTTAGAACTCCATCCAGCTGTTTATATATACATTTCGATTAAATCAAAAAATAAAACTTCCAAATTGATTAACTGACTAAATGCAACGTAAGAAGTTGACTTATAAAAGTAAAAAAGAAAAAAACATAGATTTTTACACGAAATATGTTCATGAAAAAATATAAAAAATTTGACGATCGTAGCAACAGTAAAACTCTGTGTTTGTTCTACAAGTATGTAATGAGGGCGCCGTTGGAACGTTTATTTTCTCCTCGAAACGGCTTGCAATCGGCGACTCGTTGCCAGTTCTTACTGTCGCGTCTTTCTTGTTTTTATTTACTTCTTCTTATCAACCTTACTTTTATTTCTGTTGAATCTCGTCCGTAAATAGCAGCGGTACTATATTTGTCGAATTTAGTTATGTATAAAGCTAAAAAAATAGTCAGCGCTGAATCTACATGGCACCGTTTTGTTTTTCGAGATTTTTTTTGTACTAAAATGAAAGATGATGACTCATCTCAAACTTAGCCATGATATATGTGTGTGTGTGTGTTATCCATAGTGAGGTATCACTATGGATAACAGGATTAGGCATACAATAAACTGTACCGAACAAACTAAATCCTGAATTGAACAATCCATTCACAGTTTTACATTCACACAATTTGTTAGACATATATACAAAAACAATAATAATAACTTAAAAATATATTAATCAAAGAAAATCTGGTTTTATTAAGTGTGACATGTTACGTTAACTAGTGAATGATTCGTTCGGTTCACAATTTGGTGACATATTTACATGCCTAGTCCGATTACTAACTGATGAAATTCGCAATCTGTCGGTGACATATATTTCAGTTCTTGAGTACGCTCCTAAAACTATCTGTTATTCAGTAGCAAAGTATTGTACCTACTGTAATAATACAACGCGTATACTGGAGAATAAAGGATAAATGTATTAGTTGTACGATTTGTGAATAATGTTATAATAGCATTTGTTAAAAAAACACGAACATTCCTAAAATCATAAGATGAAAACATTTCTTTGTTTTGTTTAATTTGTTTCTTAGATAAAAGAGAATATTTAAACATTCTTCATAAAATGAAACAGTCTACTAAATTGAAAATTTGCTTTAAGCAAAAGCTTTACCGTACATTGTTTTTATTCTTTCACAAATTGTTTATTGATGTTTTTGTAAGAAATTGATGTTTTAAATTACTTAGCTTACTTTAGCCTTTTTAATCTTTGATCGTCTTGAATAGATTTTCTAACAATAGTCTGAAAATCGTAATACTTTAACTATCAATATTAAAAGAATTAATTACTTACTGAGACGGCTTTATTGATATATAACATACAATAAATATAACACAATATGATATATTTTATTATGTAGATATAATGTTTTAATTGCATACCTATGTATTTTGTAGAAATAAAGCTTTTTTCGTTACGAACGCGACAAAATTGTGACACGAATTTTAGAATTATCGATAACTTACTATTGTAACCAAGAACAGCTGTAAAGTTAAAACCACTGGTGATACATTCCTGCAACTTCTCAGTTATCACACTATAATTATGACATATCGGGTAGAGCGGAAGCACAGAAATAACCAGAGACTGTTATGTTAACGTGCAAAAATAACCTTTACAAAGGTTAAAAATAAAGAATTGCACGTTTTCATGTAAATGTGCTATAAAATGTTAATAGTTTTCGTAGGAACCGTCAGCGGTGTACATCCGCTGCAAAAACATTGGGATTCTTTATAATGCTAATGCACAAATGCAATCGACAACGCTGTTAGTTTTTCATTCAACTTTTTACTCTGCAATAAAAACCGAGCAACATTTCTCTCGCCCGTGTTAAAATGTTATCGTTAACCGTTGATGGGTTTTTACATTAAATAACTATGTATAATTTTTAAAATGTGTAATGTATGTGACTATGTTAATATATCAGATCTGACTGACTAAGTAAATGTAGTAAATGGCACAAAAATATTTTCCTTCGCACACATGAATAAGAAAAACCATTATTACAAATACTTAAAACGAATTAATCGGAACATAATTTCCAATAAATCTAATGAACTGCATTAATTTTAGGGTGGAGGTCAGCGAGTAGTTCTAAGTGTAGACCGGGTACTGTTGAAAACGTTTTCATCGAAAAAAAATTTTTTTTCAAATGTATGAAAATAGGGTTAATTGCCATTTTACTTTTATCAAAATGTATCCTGTTCTAGTGGTAATTATTACAGAAAAACATAAGGGTTTAAATGTGCCTATTCAAATGTATGATAAGTCTTTAGTTATAATAGTTTCAGTGTTGTTCCCTAGATAGGCTTCTAAGTGGCCGGTGTTAAAGAATTAAATTGTTTCTCCGTTCTGAATTTCTGTTTCAGTGATTAGTATACTTAACGCAGTGACGATGTAAGAGAAATAAATTGAGCAAACTATAATAAAAAAAATCCAGCAAAAGAAAATCAACGGTAATTGCTCTTTATTACTCAGGTCTCGAGCAATAAATATTTCATGGCCCTAATCGTATAACACCGCACCGCGTTTGCGGCTCTTCTTGTATAGAATGTTAAGTAGGAACGCTTTTCTTTTAGATATTTGTTACGACTTATTTATAGACTTCATAACCTAGTGATTGGATAATCAGTTGTTATTCTTATATTTTGGGGATGATCACTTTCAGGAATACGGCAAAGGACTCATTGCCTAGGCAACTGATAAGTCCATTTACAAGCGATTGCTTATGTCTCGTTCAGCTTGGTCGTGCTGCAAGAAGACTGATATTCTCTTCTTGATCCACCCTGTTAGATAAAACATTGGAATAAAACTAATTATAGGGATTTTTTCAAGTTTATTTAACTTTTAGTTCCCGACGTTTCGAGTACTTTACAGCACTTATGGTCACGGGAGGTTTGACGTCCCAATGCCAAAGTTGCTGGCGAAGTACTCTCTTATTTTCAATTATTATTTCTGCTCAGATCTATGCACAATGAGGTCACGATGTCTTGAAGTATTACAGTTGTATGCTTGATTTGGGATTTAATTGTATTAATCACGGGATCCCAAGCCGGTGGTAGTACCCAGCCATCTTCTTTAGGATATTCTTTATTGAGCTGATATAGCTTTTATGTCAAGGTGCTTAATATAGTACAATCGTTGACATTCTTAATTGACTTGCTTGTCTCATTTATTTATGACTTAACAAATGTACCATAAAGAATTTACCTACATTGCAATTCCGCGCATTTGTGTAAACCAGTTTTCATCAGAAACTAAAACAATTTTAACTACATTCAGTCTCCAATTCAAACGCAAGATATTTTTTTTCTTTGAATTACTTAAAGCGAGCACGTCACAGTTGCAGCTTAGGAAAACAGTGGAAAAAACATTTTCCGGTTGAAAGTTTCCTTTGCAATAAACACTTAGTTTGAAATTTTTGAGAAAAGAAAAAAATGCATTATACATTTAAAAATGTACAGCGAAACCATAAAAAAGTTGCGAATGCTGAGGTTAGGTAGGTTTTTCAGAGCAAATAGATTGACTTTCATCGGTCTAAGCTATGACTAAAATTTGGTTAAAATGAGAAAGTTGTAAGTAGTACGTTTAAACGTTTTTATAATAAACTAGCTGAATCGGAATGCGTTTCAATGCCACGTAAAATAAAAAAGTATTTGATTGTATATTCTGTTAATAGAAGTCTCTTAAAATATTAAATATAAGTAATATTGTGTAGATAAAGTAATAGTAGTATTGTGCAAACATTTTCGTTTAAATTTTATTTTATTTACGTCTTTTTAAGAGCTGCCCACCATTTTTTTTCCGACAGGGAAAATGCATTTTACATACCACCGCACCGTGGTGACAGTGCGAGTGGGACTCTCCTCTCCTAGGGGAGAGGCTTACCCACTAAAAAACCTGTCGGTGGTCCTCTCTGCTTTCTGCAGATGCCACGGGCGCACTTACGTGTTTCACCGTGACATCCCCAAATTAAGAGATGCGCACTATAGCTCAACACCTGAAGTTGGCATAGCGCCGCTTTTTCGACTCCGCCGCCGGTCACCCTAATTCGTTAGTTGTAGGTGCCTCCACCTACCAAACAATCGCGCTCGGTAAGTTCCGTAAAGACTATCGAAGGCCTAGGCACATACTCGACGATGCAATAACA
>JWHW01032661.1:31263-41645 GCA_000931545.1 Papilio glaucus | reverse complement strand
TAATTTTAGTATAGATGACGGTGACAAACGAGCAAGCGGTTTACCCAATATCAGGTGACCACCATCAATAGGAATGGAAAGGTAAATAGAAAAAAGGATTTTTCCTTTTCCTCTCCATTACCTTTCCCGTCAAATCCTCTTCCCCTTTCCATCCTTTCCTTTTTTATAACGAATAAAGCAGCGCTTGATTACAATTCTCATTAGATTATTAGAAAAGGATGGGAAAGGGAATTGGGGTAGAATTAGGCCTGCAGCACCTCACTAATAAGACGAAACGCCGATAATTCAATTTCACGCCTGTCTTCTGAGAGATCGTGGTATTTCACTGTCCAGCTGGCCTCTCAGTGCAACAGATGTCGTCCGTCGGTGACTCTGCCACTGTTGTAGTATTAGTAGAATGTTAAATAAGATTTCAGATCTAATTCAAATAATACTTCTTTAAAGGTTGGCGGAGCATTTTCGGTCCCTCTGGGATTGTAGGCTGTTTAGTGTTGTTCATGAACGGCGGTGATCATTTAATGTTAGACGATCCATTGCTCATTTGCTTGAAAAAATAAATTTGGTACTGATTTGGTTTGATATTGGGAATGAGTATGAAATATTAAGCAATTATGTATTAACTATTAAGCAGTATGTGATAAAATTGGTCAACAAATATCGCTTTGAAAGTCAAACTTTGGGAGGTAGTGTGTTAACAAATAGGAGTTTGAACTGGTAAACAATATACAACAGTACTAAGTTTAACGAAGTTTTGGCCGCCTGTGTCAAATGGACAAGTTTATCGACAATGCTAAAAGCTCGTTCGTATTTATTTACTTTACGTTGACTTGAGTGTGAAAAAACATGTATTTATAATTATTAATTTCATTCCCAAATAATGCATGTAACTTCTTTATATAAAAAGATTTATTCTTCGTATTTTATGTGCTTCTATATAGTACAGTTGTTAGTATTATTGTAAATACTAATATACAGACGCATTGATAACCTCCTCCATTTTGAAGTCGGTTAAAAATAACTTCACACGAGATGCTCCAGGTGCGACCAGTTAGTTGTATGTTTAACCGTGGGCTTCCCCTGGCGTAAAATCGTGTAGCGATACATGGAATCTCTCAAATGTATCGATCTCCGTTCGCATTGTCATTTCAAAAGTTGTCACACATTTTGACATCGAACGTCGCACAAATAAGTATAGATACGCGACTTGTACTGTAACAATGTTATGTATGTTGGCACGCAGTGGAAACGCGTAGGCTGTTGAGCTGAGACACATTATTAAAATTTAATGTCATCGCACACATCAAAACCCAAAATATAAATATTAGAAAATTTTAAGCTTTTTTATAAAACTTTTAGATATTTTATTCAACTATCTCGAAACTTAGTTTATTATATTAATATAAAATCAATAAACTGAGTTTGGAGAGTCTCTGTTCGCATTAGATGTCAGTGTAAGTTATAACAATTTGACATTTCAAACGTTAAATAAGCCACGATGCCCGGGTAACAAAAAAAACGTATTTTAACCATAATTTAACATTCCTCGTATATCTAACAAACCATACAAGCTTCTGTCAAACATGTCGTCCATAATGTTTGTTGTCAGTGGACACGGAGATACGAACAAGTATCAACATTTGTATGGACATTTTGACATTTGACGTCGGTGGAAATGCGGGCTACTGCGACATGTTTGACATTTGTTGATGTACCACTTGTCGCGCGACATTAGATGTTCCATAACACGTAGTGGAAGCTAACGGCAAGAATCCTCTTTGATAAAACTGTCTGGAATCGGCATCCATAACCATTAGATTGTAAATAATTCAGTTCACATTCATAAATAAAGAATGAAAATTTTCTCAAAGCCAAAGAACCAATCTCAAAGTAATGATCACCTTTTAATTGGTAGTTAGTAAGCAAGAAGCGTATTTCTAAGTCTCTTGAGATTTAAAAGCTTTGTAGTTCTGCGATTTATTTTGTATAATAATTGAGGCCACGATTTGAATAATTCTAACATATTATAAGAAAATGATAAACGGAATAATAATTTAGATTTCGAATTCTGAACTGAGACTTATTTTGTTTTATTTTATGTCTCAAAAGTATATATTTTTTATTACTTTACTAATTGTGCAACGTGCTAGGCTTGGTCATTAGACTGTGTAGGCTCACATAGATATCGTGGTGTAAATGAGTTCAGGTAAAAACTGTCTACAGATGCTTTAATTTAATATTTTTTTGAAGTTAAAACTTCTTTAGACGCTTTAGACGATATTTGGCAGGGAAAAATCTTATAGGTTCGCGTAAGCAACATGCGTATTATGTCATCAACAGACTTATTTGAAAATGGAACAGTTTCGACGAACTCTTTTCATTTATTCTTTTTGTATTCAATTTTGAATTTTATTCTTATGATACAAGATACGAGGGTTTATCTTTTATTATTTCCATTACATTAAAAGCAAAAGAAAAAAGAATCAATTGTTTCAGTAGATTCAGAGTTTACGAATTACAAACAAATCTTTTCTCTTTATAATATTAGCACAGATTTTCGAGTAAAATGCAAGGTCCGTGATGACTCGCCTGTCGGTTTAATTTTACCTCAATGTATCTTTCCTTTAATAATCTTGAGCCTTTTGTCTGTGTTCGCGCAATCTTGAAGTATTAGGAAAAAGTACAAGGGGCTTTGAACGGGTTCGCCATTCAATATCACTGAAGTTTAATTTTTTCTCGAAAGCCCCTGCGACTTAGTAGCCTAAGCTGAAATCAAACAGTACCGTTGTATTAACTATGGATGAATTGAACTTGTTTAAAACGCGACATTAAATTGAATTACGTAAGATTTGATTTTATATTTACTGTTAAATTAAAAATGCTCTCTCCCTTTTTATATTTTCTCCTTGTGTGTATTATACAAAGAGTTTTAGTAAGATAAAGAAACAGAATGCAGTACTTAAGAAAGGAAAGTAAGCTATTAGGTCTGCCTTCTTCTTGTCTTGATTTCTGCTGGTCGTAGTCTGTTTCTATTAACTTCGACTTTCAGCCAAAATTCAGCCACTTCTTGACTTCGCGAGGTCAACAGAATACATTTTATTAGCGGTTATGAAACTTTTCATGTGTGTTGTATTTGTTTAGGATCAATTTTGTAAGTAAAATTCTTAAGTCTGCAATATCATTTCTAACGTGACATTTTAATGAGACTAGTTACGAAATTTGAAGTGTGTGAGTGAAACTCCCTCAAATTCTTAACTATTTAGTGAAGATTTTCGAGAGTTTCTAGATTTTATATATAAAATCATATTTTTTAATTCTACTTTTTCAGAATTGCCGATTGGAATTTAAATTTTAACGACTGAATTTGCGATTTTTAAATTTTGTTTTTTTACGTTTTTCTTAAATATATTTAGAACTAATACAAACAAATTATTTAAAATGTACAATCAAGGTGTAGGCCGCATCATCAACTCTTATTATGACGAATCTTCGGCTGATCTCTGTCTGTCTGAATCTTCGAATGATTTATTTGTCCATCTATCTACCCGAGCGTAGCCGGGGCAGGTTGCTAGTTATAAATATCCTACAAGAAATCTCGGCCTCATAATTTTATGGTTACTTTGTTATTATTAGCATAGCAACATGTATAAACAGACATAATCCGTGATAATTTGTTGTCCTTGCCCTCACGCCCGTATCGTAATCGGATTTCATGTTCCGCCGCAAGGGGACATTAAAGACTCGCTATGTACATACCCTTAGCCCGTACATCCTTGAGTCACTGACGCTGTCGTAATATTCGATATCAAAAGTACCTTAGAAATTCGAAAACGATAAGCGTTACAAATACTAGGTTGGGATTTTACGTCTCAAACGAATACAAATATAAAAAAATAGATTTTCTTTATAGCTGATAGTGGCAAATGAGTAAGCGGTTCACCCAATATTAAGTGACCACTACCCGTAGCATTTGCAACAAGCTAATGAGTTGGAGATGCGTTGCCTCGCCAACTTTTAATGGATTTCATATTCATCGTCTTCCCTTTCCCAAACATTCCATATTAGAGAAGGAAAGGTAGGGTAGGTAATCCGTTTGATTTTGACATCCGCTAACTTTTCTCGATTAAAAATAATAATTTTATTTCAAGATATAACGCTACAATTAGTTTGTGTATAACGCTGCAAAAATTATTTAGTAAAACCTTAGGTAATATTAAATATTTTTTATATATGTATGGGGACGATAATTATAAATACATTATAGAATAAAAGTCAGTCTGCATCCTAAGCTCGTGGTTTAATTACATGTCCCTAAGTTAATAATTAAGCTTTAAATTATACGCCTTAACCATTGATCACATTATATATTCTAGCTGGGGATACTACGAAATTCCTGACCTTCCACAATTTGAATGATCCTATTCAAATTATATTATTGAAGTAGACAAGTCATCAATACGGAAATTATATACTTGAAATATTTGTTTGTTTGTTATAAGGTGAACCGCTAGCTGACCCGGCTAACTTCTTTCCGGCTTAGAATTGATTCATGTTATGTTACTCATTGACGCACCTTAAGGTATAGGAAATTTTTCCCGCAGTAAGAACATCTGTTGCACGAATCGACCGGCTCCACGGGTGAAATACCACGACCTCACCGAAGTCAGGCGTGTTTTATTCTGCGTTTCGTCTGACGAGTAAGGTGCCGGAGGCCCAATTTCAGTCCTCTTCCCTTTCCCATCCTTTAATAATAGGGATAAGATACGAAGCGGAAGAGAGTTGGAGGGGGAAGGGATAAATAGGAAAAGAAAACATCCTTTTTCTTGTCTATCTTTTCCTCTGTCTCTCTCGTGACTCGCTTGATCGTTAGCCACCTTCTACCATAAAAAAAACAGTTAAGTTTTGATATTTTGTTAGTTATTCTGCTATTCGGAGCGGACACTTATCCAACAAATTAAAGATTAATAATAAGATTAGAAAGCTAAATCGTTAGCTAGCTACTAATGTGCAATTTTAAAATTAACGCTACACCCGGTACAAATGGATTGTACAATAAAAGACGCACACAAATAAAGACACGTGCTAATAAGAAAGTAATTTGAAATCTCTGCTTATCTTTAAAGTCACAAGCAAAAGTGTTTTTGTATTTCTATTTTTTATTATTTGACTATACACAAGTTTGTTATTTGAAAATAAAAATAGGTACATGTTTTCCAAATCGTAACGCTTTTTATTTTTTTCGCTGATTATCTATACACATGTATAATAGTAATTGGCTTCTATGTAACTATTCGAAATAGTGACCTTGTATTGATCGAAGTATGAATGAAGTGGGATGGAAATGCGAGTTATATATTCATGAAATCAATACACACTTTATGTCGAGTAAAAATTGTATAACATAACTTTATGAAACGACAGATTTCTATTCACTTGACGATGTTAGTATAGATGAGTCTATCTCCAAGGATACGAATAATCCACGGATGGGTCCACTACTCTTCCTAATTTATATTAAATAATATAACACAGTTAAGTCTACATGGCCATTTAACCCTATATGCAGACGATATATGTTTTACAAGGTGTCAAAACTCTGTTTCAGTATCCATATTTGACGCCCTCTGACAAGATTTATAATGAAACCAAATTAATGAATATCAATCAACTATATACTCATAGTACATGGATCATAATTAGGAAAATTATTAAAAAAAACATAAACACCAACATTTCATTCACTGAGATGTCACAGATTAGTAAACGTAGCAATAGACAAGCAAGTTTACTTGTCCTGCCAAGAGTAAAAACAATTGAAAAGAACTAAGAAGATATACGGGTAAAAAAATATTACTTTTGAATGAGCTTAACTATATAATAATCTTCCCTCTCACATAAGAAATGTGAGTTCATTTAATACATTCAAACGAAAGTTGTCTGATTATATGTTGAAAGATTTAAAATGACAGGAACAAAGAACAGAAAACAAGAAAAAAGAATACATTTGGCGGGCAGCAACATATTTATGGCGACTGAATTGTAATTGAGTGATTTTCTCATGTAAGTGACGTAAGTCTTTATGAGAATAAATTCTTTAAACCACATAATCCTGTTTTTTTAGGATAAACATATCGTAATACGCGACGCTTCAGAAGCTTTAAAAGACTTAAATGAAGAATACATCTCTAAATTCGTGTCTAAAAAAATATAAATTTAATAGACTGGCCAATAAATTTATATTTTTTAATACTTTTTTATTATTTGAATTTTAATTTATTTTACTTAATTATACTTCACAAGCTTGCTTGGCTAAATTAAAACCAGAAAAATGTTTTTAATTAAGGAACTATTTGTACTGGCCACTAACAATGTCAGTGGCGCCTAATGGACAGCAAAAAAAAAACATTTCTGAAATTCAGCCCGCCCTAGTTCAACTTTAGTCGCTCCCTGTGTATGGTCGATTGCGGTTGTTTCTACTTTCTGTTCGTGTTCGTTTCGTGTGATCACAGGCGCGTATGTTGGTAATGTGAACTTTTTTTTAATTATGACTGAAAGTAATATTATTTAAATAAATAGATTGTGTAGTTTTGGACAAAACACAGTCACGATTTTAAAGGTGAGTCTTGTTTAATGCACATTTTTTGGTTGGTAAATTAAAATTAAGCCTATACGTACATTCAAATATGCTCTTGAGGTTAGGTATTTATTAAATTATAATAATATTTAGAATAATGTAAATATAACATGTGCATTAATTATAGTGTCACGAGGAGAGTTACATTAAATTGAAATATTAAATTTCAATTTAATTTAATTCTCCTCGTGACATGCAGTATTTTTCTTTTTACTTGTGAAACTGTTAACCGTTAAACGTTTAGATATTTGTATTAGTAATTTAGACGACATTTACAGGGTGGAATTTTTTGACCTCACCTAGAGGAAAAATACTTCAAATATTGGAGATTTCTCTTTCTTAAAAGAAAGAAAACAAAAAGTTTTTTGACATTATCAGACCCGACATTCGAAGTAGTCAATATCTGAGAAAAAAGACATTAAACAACAACTTTAATGGATGGATAGTGTCAACGGATAGTGTAAGGAATACGTATCTCTTAATTCACTATATTAAATTAATTTTAACGAAAAACATTTAATCTAAACGTTTATGATTAAAAGAACAAAAATGAGGTAACATACTAACCATACGCGATATCTATTTTGGAGAATAAGAATTTATTTCTTTAAGGAAAATTCCTTGTCTATTAACCTAGACAACTAACTAACTCTAGACATTTAATGGGAATGTTCACCAAATTTTCCTATTGGTCTTTTAGCTTCACTTCAAATAAATCATTGAACTCATTTGGTCCCTGATTCGTATTTACGATACCATTCTCTTTTAATAGATGATTTAGACCAACCTTACTGGTTTTATGCCTATTTCAATTTTAGGGGTAAAACTAACGATAATTAGTAGTAAACTGACGTGACGTGTACTGCGTAGCCCGGATTTTTCATTAGAGCATGCTTATTTTTAATAAAAAAATAGCCGTTTCTGCTGCTAACAATGTAACTTATTGATGGTGCAAGGATTTGTAAACTCTATGTGTTAGTTTAACCATACAAAGAAATAAATTCTTCCATTTTATTGCTTGACCTAACCTATTTATACATCCTATAAGTGTGAATTTTAAGTAAAAAATTATCAGTTTTATAATAAAGTTTTACTAAATGCCTCTTACCAAACATCTCTACAGATGTTTGGTAAGAGGCATTTATGAATCTTCAATGTTCATATTAGTGCTATTGTTACGTCCTACGAAATAGTTTTGGCCCTTTTCCAATGAGCCAAATACATGCCATTTAATCTTGTGAAATTTTCTTTAAACTCTTCAAGGTTATCTAATCGAGCGGACATCAATGATTAATAAATATCTGAGCTCTTCCAATAATGTGATCTTGGAGCAGCATGGTAGCCATTTAGATTGCGTTAAACAGCAAACACAAAAATTTGTCTACCTAGAATATTACAATAAATATTATCAAGGATAATCTCTCACTTTTTAGGGTACCCGTACCCAAAGGGTATAACGGGACCCTACTACTAAGACTCCGCTGCCGTCTGTCTGTCTATAACCATGCTGTATCTTATGTACCGTGATAGTTAGACAGTTGAAAATTTCACAGATGATGTATTTCTGTTGCCGCTATAACAAAAAAATAGTATAAAAGCAGAATAAAATAAATATTTAAGGGAGCTACCATACAACAAACGTGGTTTTTTTTATAGATAATGGTAGGGAGGCTCACGAAGGGTGCTCGAGTCCGACTCGCACTTGGCCGGTTTTTTTTACTTACCTGCGATGGTTCGTCTATAAACACGTTTATGTTGCAAACGTGATAAAAAAATTAAAGGCTTAAGTATGCAATTATTTTATGCAATTACCTAAAACAACCCTTAACATAAAAGAAGATGATCCAAGTAGAAAGAACTATTTCCCACAATAAGTTTAAATTAAAACATCATAAATTTAACCATTTTACTTGATTTTAATTTATAAGTTTCTTCTATATTAGTATATTATTGTGTAGAAGAAGCCATCACATTATATTGCCTGCGGCATCGTAAAATTTTATATGCATCATATTCTACTTATTACTAGGCGTGGTTATGCTGGTCACACTAATGTTTCTTGCGATACGATTTTTGGTTAGAGATTTATATACTTATATTAAATTATTTACGCTATATTTATATCACCGTGAAATTGTAAACATAGTTCGTTTATAATCTCACTAGCGATATTATAAGTCGAAAAATGTTGAACTGAACTTACCATTTACAGTTTAACGTATTTTCCGATAGTTTATAATCTATCGAAGTCGTTTCTTTTGTTTAGTTAAAATTTGTGTATGTTATTTTTGTACAGCTACAAAACTATACACTTTATTAGGTACATGTTATAAGTATTTCTAATGCAGATAACGTTTATTTTAGTTTTGATTTGGAACAAAGTTGTTTTTTTTATCTGAAATTAATGTTAAATGTGAATTAAAAGTATCGGGGAACAAAGTGAAATGATCCCATGTCATTTTCTTTATCCATTTCAATGCGTGTGCAAAATTTCATGATCAGTTGAGTCGTTATTGAGATAAAGCGTAAAAACAAACAAAAAACTCACATTCGGATTTATAGTATTAATTAAGACATTACTTGTAATGTATTCGTTTTTAAGGAATTCATATTAGAAAGACGAGAGAAAGAAGAGAAATTAAAAAAAGAGTAACAAGAGAAATTTATTTAACAAAAGTGTTTGGTAGAGTTATTAGTAGACTAGACGAACTTGTATTGGCCAAATTGGTCACAAACGAAGATCATTTTGCGTAGGTGGGTGAGTGTAGAAGCGCGTGATGCGAGGACTCGAACAAAGACAGAGTGCAAATCCCTCTACCAACCTCATTGTATTTTTTAGAAGCTCTCGCTAAACGGTTGAATGAAGGGTTTAATACAAAAAGCGAAAATTTTAGAGTTTGCCCGTGTTTAATTTAAAATGAGGGTGTGTGGTTGGGACCGACGGTGCAACGCAACTCCCAACGAGAGGGGAGAGTTTGGCATTTCTTCATATGTCTTTACTGAACGACCTTGTTATCTCAGAAACTGACCACCGCTCTTACGCTTATCGCTCTGGAGTTCAGAAAAGAAAATGCGCTCACTCGTCAGGCATCCTTGAAAGGTGTCCACACCATCGGCGACGCATCAGATAAACTTTCCTCTAGTAGACTTTAGCCCGCCGCGGCACATCAGTATTCCTGATGCGGTCTGACCACTAATGTTCATGATGTCGCGAAGGCACATGAGATGGAACCTATCGAGCGTGCGTTTTATATTGTGCAAGTGGAAGTCGCGTATTATACCATAAGCATTAATTATTAATTTGCCTTATTAATAATACATCCATAAGAAAAATACTTTTTAATGTGTAATATCTTTCCTCTCGCTTTCCTACAAACGTGTGATTTCGTGTGCTATTTGACTAGACCAATTTTATGAATAAAATGGTTACTAAAATTAATAATGGTTAAATAAAACATTAAATTCGAATAACAGAATATGAAGGATATGAGTTTTGCTATTGTTCTATGTATTCATTTAATTATTATTTGGACTCCCATGTAACACAAGCTTCTTTCAAGGGAACTTGATCTTCATTAAATCATTATCCTCGATTCGTATTAAAATTTTGACTTCGTATTAAAACTTCCTCCCCATCTGATGTTTTGTGCGCTCTATTTTATTTAAGACATGGTTTTGTCTTTCTTAATTAGGAAGCAGAGTATATACAGTATTTGTTATTTTATTAGAGTTCGGATTTTACCTTAAATTC
>JWHW01032661.1:19722-31022 GCA_000931545.1 Papilio glaucus | reverse complement strand
TTTAATACAGTCCACCGAAGAAAAAGAAGAGTAGTCAACGAGTAGTCAAAACTTGGGAATAATTTCATTATTTAACTTAGGAAAAATATAACTATTAATATAGTATTTATTTTGATTGTCGTCTAATGTAGTCATTAAAAGTCTCAATGATTGATTTTTAATAATCATTAATTTATTCATATGACTTGCTGTCGATGGAATTATTCTTTGGAAGGTCTTGAAACTAACATCTATTGATTAATAGGATACAGTTTAAATAATTTATTATAATTCAGCCTATATCTAAATTAAATGTGATCATCTAAGGGTGCTAATATTAAACAAAATCTAATTATTAATGAAAAGTACAAAAAAAAACATAGCTTATTAGGCTGTATGAATGACATGACCTTTGACTCACCGATGATTTGACATTACCGTATGACATTTCATATTTTCATTCATTGTGATTCGTTTACTTGATTGACTGTTTTGCGGTTGCAACTAGCAATTTGAATTAAGGACTGCATTTTACGATATTTTACGACTACTGTGGCGTGGCTATTTTCAAGGATTTTATGTTCCCTCTCTACACGTTATCCATTTTTGCACTCTTCTCGGCCTCATTCTCGCCTGAAAAAGAAATATACTTTTTTCTGTTTACCTCCTCTGTCCATTAAAGGTAGACAACCCATCTGCAACTCATTAGCTGATGCCTTTGGGTAACAGTTACTTTAACATCAGATTACCCGCTTGCTCATTTGCCACCATATTACATAAAAAACGTAAGATTTTATTTAAAGTCAAATTTTAGCCAAAATTAACAGCGATTGTTCTTTATATTGAAATCTTAAGTGTGAATTGATTAGTAAATACCAGTTGACGGTCAACATATGTGTATAATAGCCTCCTCGTTTGTCACTTGCTACCGACAACATGTTAATCAAACAATCTTAGCTCGAGTGCTCGTGAAATTCAGTGGCACTTCAGTCGTACTCAGTGGTTCTCGGAGGTGGTCGTGCCCCGCCCGCCCTCCGAGTGCCTTTCACGCGATCCGCGACTACGTGTGCCGAAATTGTGTCGTAAATAATTTATGAATACTTTTCGTGAAAACGTTTTTGATTAAAACCCAGAGCGCATCTATGATTCAGTGGTAGCCGAAGGAATATTTTCAAGGTAACTTTCCCGTTCTGGTTAAAAAAAAACTATATATTTTAAGTGAGCAAGTTAAAAATAGTATTTCTGTGTTTACAAGTTTTTTTAACTCTATGAATTATGAATTAATTTTTGTATTGTCATTTTTAGTAAAATAAAACGCCAACAATGTACTCAAGGAAATTAAACTTTTATTATTATTTTACTCTTCAATCTTTGATTTAAATTGCTTTATTTTTTGTAAAAGCACTGACTGTTTTATATTTAAAACTTATTTTTCTGTTTATTTTCTCGTATTCATATATGAAATATTTCGTTCACTATGAGCGTTTGTTATATTCTTGTTTAACTCTACATTTATATATTTGTTTGGGATTCGTATAAGTAAAAAAAAGTTGACGGTCATGAGACACCTGGTAGATGTGAAACATTACCGTGAATGTTCGAATATCTAATAAATAAAAAAATGTGTAGTAAAAAATAAAACAGAACAGATTTCAAAGTGATTAAAATCATATTGATTTTACTTAGTATTTATTTATTTATTAGTTTCATTATAATAGGTAATAATAACAGAATATACTCATTAATAAATAGAAATTCGAATGGGCACAACACACAAGGGAGTCGTAGAAAGTCAAATACGAAGGCTGAATGCCACTAGAGCGTCATGCCGTTTGCTGTCACGGCATACAGGTCGATTTTACTGCCAAGGCACGTCAATAGATGTTCCACATCAAAAAATGAAAAATCATTGAATTTCAATAGAGGAATCCAATGCCACTATAATGTTGACATTGAACAGCTCAATTGATTGAAAGGTAGATAGGTCTATTGGGCGCGGCAAGGTAAAAGAAATAAATGAGGTATTCAGCTATGGATGTCGGCGTACCGTATTGTTTTGTAGTGCTACACTTAAGTATACTGTTGCATGGAATCTATAATTTTGATCCAGTTTTTTATTTTTATTTACATACTACCTGTGCCCGACACAGTATGACTGTAGCACAGTTTATCAATCGCATATGATTGTTTAAACTGTGACCGTAGTCCATACTATATAAGGTCTGGCTACAGTTTTTTACGGCCGTTCGCCTGCCTAACGCCAACCCTCCTCGGGAATAAAAAGCCGAACCTAACAAAACATTTTACATGAGAATAAAAACGTAATTTCTAAAATCGTCTATATACGTGTAAATACTGCGTTACCTAATATTGCCATTACCAGGGAGCGTTGCGAAATACGTTCGTGTGCTATGAAAATCTCAATGCACAGTGTGTCTAGCTGATGCTAGCAAAATCTCCGAAACTGTCCTGTTTCGAACTTTATATAAACCTTCAATCATCATAATTTATAATCAATATAATATAGCTAATAACATATTTAACTATAACTTCAACATATTCAACTGAACAGCTATTTTATAGCATTTTTATCGAACAAATGTATGACATGATTCTTCAATTCATATAATTTTTTTATTTATTTTTTTATTTGAACCGATTGAGATAAAACAACATTTTAAGTGAAGCTTACGCCAATACATTTGTGAAAACCCTACTCAAATCGATTAAGCCCTTTCTGAGATTAGCTGTAACAAACGTACAGACAAACACAAAAATTCTAATAATCATTGTTTTAGGTTTTATTGCGTTTATGACGGCCCCAAATAATATTTTTTCTCAAATATCTTCCATGTACAGACAGCGTACAGACATTTTTATTATATGTATAGAAAATATAATGTTATATGAACGGCGTCCTTGGCATGGAAGGAAAAGGACGCGTTAATATCTTTAAGATAATCGCCTTATTCATTAGTTAGTTGTTCCATGTAGAATTCTACAATAATGTAATATATTTAGTGCAAACACCTCAAAACCCAAGAGCGGTAATATAACAAATTTAGTTTCAACTTTTGTAACGAATGTAGACATGGGCTAATGTTATCAGACAGCGTGTCTGCGACGTGTAGACAAATCTGGCATTAATACTTCAAAATACTAAATTTTCACACGCAAAAGGAACATCGCCTTTTACATACGACAGCGACGAATTAGCAATTAAAACACGTAAAAGTTTACATCTGCCTTGATTGGATGAATATGTAATAAAAAAATGAATTTCCTCCTTATCGTTTAACTTCTTTCTCTTTATACGCACCCTGCGTAGAAAGAACTTAAAATAGAGATGATATTTATCGTAGAAGGCGGTAACCGAGCAATCAGTTTGTTTGATGGTAATTGACATTCGCCACCGGGTAAGGGCATGGAGCTAGTGAACCCTAAGTCATCGAATGTGTATGTGTATGTATGTATTGCTGTAAGATAGTTGTAGAAGGGCCAAGAAAACATAAAATTCTGTCTGCCCATTTTTATTTGAGCCTATTTATGTATAGTACTTTTGCTTTTTACCAGTGCTTTATTAAATTAAAAAAAAAAGCTTTTTTTTAAATTGACCAGTGGCTCTTTACTGTCTTTTATACTATATACTGTTGAATTTTATGCTATTAGGGTTAGTGACGCTTACTAAATACATTTGTACCGGAGGCTATTCCAAGAGGTCAGTACATACGTTTCCTATTTGCGGATGACCTGTTTTGTATTCCGGTATCAAATCTTAGGTCATGGTCAACCTCTCACGACTACTCACAATATATTTTTTACTCTCACACACAACTACTCTTAATATGTTGATCGGGTCGCAAATACGACAGGATGCTAGACTATCACTGTCGGTGGATCACCTGATGGTACATGACCAGTATTCATTGAGATCCGCAACAATGGGTCCGTATCCGCAAATCTGTAACTCACTCATGAGACAAAACGCAGACTTATAAATATTTCTACATCATGCACGTCCTCTGTGAGGATCGTAGCATATACATATAAATGATAACTTAAACGCAGTAATACTACCAAAAACTGTCGCCAATTCGCGAAAATCCTGAATAACTCTGGAACCGCTTATCGGATCGGGTTAAAATTTAAATGAAACCAATTTGGATACAACATCTATCGATTTCAAAAAGACTTTCCAAAATCGATTGATTAATGTCGAAGAACGAACATAAAGAAAATACAAGCGAATTGAGAACCTCCTTCTTTTTATGAAGTCAGTTAAAACATTTGTCTTTAGTTTAGACTCCTCCCTTTTGTATCACTCTCTATACCTAAAGAATTATTTACAATGCGATATAACATTTATTACATGTACATAATATAACACATTTTTTATGTCCATATGAATCGCGCTTACTACCCCCCAGTGGGGTTAAAAGGGCAATAGAAGCTATGACAAAATGTTTAATATTTTTTCACGTGTGTAGTTCAGTCATATTTTATGAGTGTTTTTGACGCCATGACACTTTTTGTTAGGGTATAACCTTGGCTTTTAACATAGGTTCAGAGGGTGACTGTTGTGTTAATAATTTATTTGCTTTACGAAAACAACCTTATTTCAGCTTTCACTTAATATTTTTCTCACGTTATAATATATAAATACACTAATTATTTTCAGTAATTATGTATAAAATAGTTACGTTTTATTTTTTAACCCAAAATCACAGAAGCTTTCACGATTTATGTTGACTTTTAAATATTTTCTTGTGCGATAAAAATTCAACAATTATTTTCCCGAAATAAGGTAATAAAATGAAACATAGGTCTACAAATTAAAAGCAAATACAGACGTAATTAAAAATAATATTTGAGAAGGAAGTATTTGTTTTAATGAGTGAATATAAGTCATTTTGTATTTATGTTAGGGATTGTAAGATGTGTGTGTGTGTGTATGATAAGGTCCAGTTTGATGATTGCTAAGCTACTGATCTATCAAATAAGCCAAATAATAATCCGAGTGGGGTTACATTTCCAACTAGATTTTAAGTAAATTTCATGTGAATTTATGTTTATTAAAACAAAAGTAATACTCATTCATTAATTTATTTGAAATGAACGAGCCAAATGTCTGATACCGATAGGTACCTGAATCGGTGTTTATTTTGTATAAATAAAAGAATTCGTGAAAGTAGGCCTGGAACCATGCCAATACAACACCGGGGTCAACGACTGCAAAGTGTCCAAATATGTGATATTTATATAATAAAACCTAAGCATAATGGATTATGATTATACAAAAAGATTATATTAATTACGAAGTACAGAATTAAAAAATCATCAACTGAATCATAAAGTATTATTATCAGGTAAAAAGATATTCATTAACATTTTATAATTTCAAGAGTCAAAACGGTAGAGCTCGCTCTTTGCCTAAGGCTGGGTTCACACGGCGTTGTCCCACACATTATTGTAGTGTTCGATTTTAAATTTAGTTCGTTAGTCATAAAGATTACTTCATGTACGTTTTGTTGCAGTGAATTCACTATTCAATCGTTTAGATGTTTACTCCAAAATACGTGCAGGAAAATGCCGTGTGAACCTAGCGTTACCTTTCCATTTTTACGTTTATACGTTATTCCTAGCCTACATACTAAATGTCAGCCTCCTAGGCCTCTGGAAGTACTTTAGAATTTTGATAATCACCAGTGAGTGAGTGAGTGAGTGAGTCAGTATGTGACGAAATCGATCAATAAATTTGTAATAATAAAAGTTACATGAGTGATTGATTGGCCAGTCTATGGAAGACATCTTATCCTAAAATATCAGCTTTTACTTTAGGCTACATCCAAACCGAAGCTACGATGCTTAAAAAATACGACGAAACGCTTCCAGAAAAAGGAGGTAACGCCCCGTTCCTTTGGCTCGTCCTGGCGGAGGCATTACCGTGCCCCTATCATGAACAATGACGCGGATCTCTACATTCATAAAAATAAAATAAAAGGTAGCTAAGCTAACGTTCGGAGGAACGAATAGCGGTTGCAAACTAAGTATCTGTTTATCATGAAGAGTATTTAGAATTGCACATTATATAATTTTTATTTTATATACTTTCAGAGTTTGTCCACTGCAAAGAAATTTAATTTAAAAGAGATTAAATTTCAGAGTTTATACACTGCAATAAATATTTCCTCGATATGATATGGGTATATATCAAATTTATGTACATCAACTTCCTGATTTATGTTCTTTTGAATCAATATCAATGCTGGAGAGGTGTGGCCCTACGAGTATGTGTACAATATGTATATTATTGTATTCTCTTCGATAGGGAACTTTATTCTTCTTTTTTTATAAATCAATTTACTGCCATTTTAGGTAGAATGTCGTAAAACAGAATAAGAAAGAAGTCAGACTTTTGGTTTGTTGGTGGGGGAGGTTTTAAACCATAGTCACCATAGTCTTCTTAAGTTTAAATGAATATTATAAATCTAACACAAATAATTTAGAACAATTTAAATTCTTCGTATTAATGTTAGGCATGTAGGTAAAATTTAACCACGTACTTCGATTACTCTTGTTGGTTAATTGAGAAGCGGTTTTAATTAAAAATTTAAACAATAAGATGGTGTTACAAAAATAATTCAATGTAAAAGGTGGTTATTGGACCGATGGAATCAATACATTTGTGGCGATAAAAATAGACATTCATATCAAACTTAATGATGTAATGATAGATTTAAATTGATTTTATTTGTTACAGTTTTATTTTATTTATTTGAAATCTTTGTATGCTACCTTGTTACGATACATATAAAAGCAAATAAAAATAATACTGGGCGCAAATAAATCCAGAAATGAAATAAGGTCGTATTTACACATTCGTTTGTTTATATTTCTAGCATATAATATTTATAAGTGGATTTACTTAGATTTAAGTTGGTGTTATTCAGACAGATTGTACCAATGCGTTTTCAATTTTCACATTGTTTTGTACAAAACAAAACTTACTTGTCTTGTGCCCGGTGTTGACGTTAAGCTTGATTCCTAACTCATTTCGAAAGCGAGATCGTTGTAATCTCTTTTAAGGGGGCGTCCATTAATTACGTGCGACGATTTCTTGACTCCCCCTCCCCTCTGGTGAGAGTATGATTTGTTTTGCCCCCCTAGCCCTCCTCAAATCTTAGCAAGATCTGAAAAAAACTATATTTTGAATTTAAATGGTTGGATTTAATAAATTTAAAACAATTTGCTTTATTCTTTTTATTAAGACTAGTAAAGGCTAGTATTTGAAATTGTTTCGATCGTTATCTAAAATCGCAGTGACAACATGAAATAGTAGTTAAATGATAACTACTCAAATTGGTGGCCTAGGAGTAAAGCTTCGAAACAAATATTTAAACAATTCACGCAATGTTTATGTAGTCCCGTGTTGTAAGTTCCTAGAATTCCCCTGGGTGGGTGTTTTGTGAAATAGAAATGACAGTCTATTCGAGGCAGTATAAAGCCTCGAATAAATTGGAAGGTGATATTTTTAATTTTTTAAACAAACGTCTTTCCTGGGAGGTGCAAATGGGTACATTGGAAGTTATGCGTATAGGTACAAAAATTTAAATATCTAAGACTTCCTGTGTGAAACCTGACATCTATGTGTCCAAATTGAAGGTGACAACAGAGAAATTTCATTCTGTGTACCAGAATCTGCCACTGCGTATCTAAAACAGAAAACGTGTATACTGCATATTTTAGACTATGTCAGAGGCAAGCTTAGTACAATCAGTGAGTATGTATTACGTCGTCGCTATTAGAGAGCGATCAAGGAATCTGATTATAGGACGTGACCGCGTATCGTAAATTGATTAAGTCTTATATAAATGAAATGCCGATAACCTAATTGTGTCTGGGAGTTTGGATGCCTTAATGGATTGCAATTACGCCGATAAAGTATTGTCAATATTCTTATTTAATCTTCTTATTATATTCTTTCCATTTGAGCATGGTTAGATTGACGTTATAAATATTATTATTAAATATTTTTATAATACAGAAATCTATTAAAATGTAAATATTCTGAAAGTCAAAATTGCGTGATTTTCTAGGCAATTTGAAATCACTAAGCTGGTGAACGTAAAAATAATAAATAGATGTGGAATTAAAAATAAACTTTTTGTTTAAAACTTTATAGTTCAGCTTACAATAACCACAAGCCATGACAAATTACAGTCTAGATTTCATTACACTATGTTGGCAAGCCACACGACTGATTAGGTGTACAATATCTTGCAGCGTTGGTTAGCGTTGTTACTGGAAACTAAAATATAACTTAAGAAGATGACAGATTCTCTCTCACTGCTTGTGTTACAGAGACAAATTACAATTCACATATAACTGTTTTGTCGTCGTCATAAACAAAGAGAATATAATAAAATTTAATAAATTTGTATTTTTAGTGGGAGTTCATTTTAGTTATAATATAGTCTACTCATATCTCAATAATCTAAAACTACATCTAAAGTAATATGAATACTATGCACTGGTGAGAAAAAAAACGATCAACGGACCGTGATAGGCGGCGGAGCATTCGGCGTAAATTGGTCGCCGGACCGGTATCCGGTGCTTATTCACTTATTCATTACAAACCATACACCACCGAGAATCCGGCAAAATACACGGTCCGACGTCCGTTGCACTGTAATGGTTAGAGCATGATTTGAAATACTTTCGAATCTCAGCATATCTTTGAAGTGAAAACTTCCTCAGCCGCGTTAAACGATAAAGTTCGCGTAAACTACATGCGCAAAGAAAACTAATTCCGACGTAATTCCTAATAACGACGTAACGAAACGTCATCGTCGTAATACAACAGAAGAGTGTGACCATCATCAATATTAACTAAGTAAATTAAAATACATTTAAAAATGATTTGTACAATTCCAGTATGACTGGTTAGTTTCTTTTTGCTGCACCCGTGCGGTTCACTTGGTACTATGCCAGTTAAACGGAAATTAGACATATTTAGAGTATCATACAAGAGTCCACATTTTATTAAGCATTTTTTGCAATCAATTTATTATAATTGTTACTTGATATCGTTCAATAAGCTCTCAGTATCTCCACTACTAAAAAACGCGCAAATGATTAATTCCTACTGTAACGGGGATGAAAGAATTAGGTTCTTGATTCCGCAGGATCTTGGTAATTCATGCTTGATCTTACTGATTTTTTAAATTGTCAACTAATCAATCGCCTTCGACGACATAACATTGTGGTTATGTGAACTCTTGTCTTGTTTTCCTTCTTCGATATCATAGCCGCTTCTATTTTGTAAATAGCAGTCAGGATTTAAAATCACGTAAAGTCTCATACTAATCTCACTGTTCGGTCAACTGAATTTTGTTACCAAAGGAAGTTTATTTGTTTCCACAGTTGTACTAAGTTTTGGTTGTTCCTTGCTTCCTAATACCCAAAAAAACTGAAGATTATACCACAAATATCAAAAGATATTTGATAAAACAAATTTACATAAGACAACATAAGATTCAAATTAAAAACGCATAGTGAATATTTTTCCTCAGTAATTATTTTATTCGAGAAATTGACGGCTTCACAGAAAAGTTTATATTTCATTACTTACACATTTCCGTGGAGAAGTTGCCAAATTGTTTGACGTTGTGTCGCCATTGATACTTCTTTATAACATGAGATAATACGACGAAGAGACCGAACCGAACCAGAGAGAAATAATGCATACCTAGTATGTCATAAAAGCAACATATCGTCGGTTTAAGTGGCAGACCACAGTAGACAGTCGAAATAAAATCCAAAAACGCAACGTAATGTAAAAGATTGAATGAAAGTTTTATTATTCGAAGATTTTTAAATACGTTTAGTAGTACTTATTCTGTTAATAATATTATAAAACAATCCCTAGAGACAAACCTTTTCATGTAATAATGTTATACAAAAATATTTCTTTTTCGACCAAGCGCTTTCGATGAATCATTCAGTCTTTTCGTCAACTATTTTCGTAATTCAAATAATATTTCGTTTTTTATTTTGATCATAGTTTCGTTATTCACTAAAACGACATTAATTTATTCGTTTTAATTTGTATTCTAGATGTAAAATTATTATTATTTTCATGAAAAACGCTAACACAATATACAATTTGAAGCATTAATTTCAACAACAAAAAATATTTATTTATACATTTTAAAATTTTGTCAAAACCGACCTTGCGCAAGTCGTAACTCTACAGTAAAAGCAATGGGCTTACCCCGAACCTATTCAACAGTTTGGAATTCAATTAATACTACTTTATTTTCATCGTGAATTATATATTCTGTCATCTTTATTATACCTATAAATATGTTACTCCGATTGTTGTATTTAATTTGAATAGTCCGCATCGCATAACCTTTATTGTGTATGAAAAAGTTAGATGTGTAAAAAAATTTAAACCAAAAATATGCTGAATATTTACGTCCATGGTTTGTTATGTTTTGTAAACGAAAAAAACGTAGACCGCAACACCAGATGGCGAAGGGAACGAACCCGAACGAGCACATTGTGCGGTTATGATTTATTTTATTCAAGAGGGCATACCGCGCTACAATGGTCGTAAAATGTCTAGTATAAAATAGACGATGTATTGGTGTTTAGGAACATTACTATTTCACTCGACATGTGCATGCGACATGTCGAGTGTGCATATGTTCTAAATTGTTTACATTTATAATATAAGATACTTAGCAATGTTGTTATAAATTGTCTGGAGCTTTATGTTTTTGTACATTTTAATTTCCTTTTAACATTCTTAGGATCCTAGTTTCACTGAAGTTAATATATATTAAAAAGTAATGTTAATTTATTTTTATAAAATGATTGATTTATTAAAAATCAAACATTTAATTGTTGCGGTCTACGGTTAATAGTAACCAACAAGGTATATAGAAGTCTTGTTTAAATATAAGCTTTCTTATTGGGGTATAGTGACCAACAATGATTTTTTTTTGAATGCGCCTCTGTATTACTGTTTAAAATATGTTAATTCGTTTAATCATAAAATCAATGCATTCTTGTGGCTAGCATTTTATATTGTGATTGAATTTAAGCCCGTCTTTATTGTACAAATTGGTCGACGAACAAATTTATCTTTGAATGACATTTTCGGAATAGTAACATAGCATGCGATGTAAATCACGAAGGTGGCTTACCATACTTTTTGTACATACATTGAAATGTTCTGAATATTTACACTCATACATCGTATGCGAGACCGTATGGATTTGCGAATATATTTTTAATGGGAGAAGGTGGCAGAC
>JWHW01032661.1:0-14376 GCA_000931545.1 Papilio glaucus | reverse complement strand
TTGAAAAATTTATACGTCAAAGTGCGTCAATGCTTATGCTGCAATGGGAACCCGAGTGCAACCCATCTAGCAATTAATACAGATAACACAACGTAATATTCTAAATATAAAATAGTTCTAAAGTAGACCAATGTTTGTCGAGTTAACTAGTATTCAATATATTATTTTATCACTGACGCGATCGATGGTTTATCAATTGGATTTAGTTTAGTACGAATACTTCCATTTCGACTCACATTTTTCTCATAATGGGCTAAACTTGTGATGCTGCAGCGAAAAAAATTATAACCGTGTAAAATGCCACTAGACGTCCAACAATAAAGATTTCAAATAGTTTTGTTTCAATTTTGGACTTCTTGGCAACTTGCCACTTCACGCATTTACTAAATGCAAGGCAATAAATTAGGTAGATTGGCAATAAAATGTGATTAATAAACGTGATTTTTCTAACCACCATCCGTTGACTGCCGATCCTAAAACGCTATTGAAAAGTAAACACATCTTTCGTCGCTTAGCCTTTCTTAAATTAGTATCTTAATTTTATTTAAAATGACTTATTGTTATAGGTATGATTCTGTTCATTTAATTTATGAATTTAATTAAGTCCTGAAATATTCATAACAAAGATGGCCTCATTATATCCCATTAGGCACATCGCCAGTCCTAAATATTAAAATAACGTAATTTTATGCCATCTTTATAAAAACCATTAAGTTGATATATAGCGTTATTCTTTATACTAACATCGCGCTAGGACTTTGCTGGGGTAGATATAAAGAAAAAAATAGCACAAGTATTCATAAGGAATTTCTATATAAGTGAAAACTCAAAACAGTTGGGAAGGCGCGACAGTAGATCAAAAATAAATAAATAATAAACAAAATTAAACCCTCGTGTCTTAACAATGAAATTCAAAACGGTATAAAAGAAAGTTAAATGAAAAAAGTTCGTCGAAACTGTTCCAAATTCAAATAAGTATGTTGCTGTCATACAATATGCATACGCATACGCATCCATACGCATTGTTTACGTGAACCTATAAGATTTTCCCGTACCAAATATCGTCTAACGCGGCTATAATGGTTTTCACTTCGAAAAATATAGCCTGGGTTGCTCGCCGATAGTACAGCTTTCTATCGGTGAATTATTTTCTTAAATCGGTTCAGTAGTTTTTGAGTCAAGTCGGAATAAACATACAATCAAATCTTTTCTCACTTCGTCCACCTTTGTACGTTAAATAAAATAAATAATTATCAATGTCTTCTTTGATATCTGGTATAGGCATACTGCCAGGTGCTGAATACACGAAAAAGTTAAATATATTAACAGTTTATAGGCTATGAATAAATGTGGGATTACAACGATATAAGAGTATTTTTAGTAATATTTAAAAAAAGACGAAATAAAGGAATTAAATAACGGCTTAACTCACGTGTAGTCCGGTGTTTGTACCGACTAGTTTGACCACCCATACAGACATAGACTGCCACTCACCCTGAGGAAGGGCCCCCGACGGGCTTGAAACTCGAAAGATCATTGTCATTCATGCTATAATGTTATACCAGATTACTTTTTAACCATTTAATATGTAGTACACAACACTATCGAAGTCTGTTCCTAATTTAATTTTTTTCTTATTGATAACAATGCCGTCTCGTAACCGTGTAGAATGTTCAGTCCTTAACAAAGATTAATTAATGGTCTACACAATATCACACGTACAATTTATTTTCCGATATACGAAAGTGTGTAAAAGTTGAGCCCAAGTGTGTCGCAGAGTTATTCGCGAGTAGTGATGGTAGTGCGCGGTAGCAATATTTGCTCAAATAAGTTGTTCATTAGGGACGAAACACGAAGTCACAGAATACTAGAGGTATTTATGCTTCGATCCGTCTTATAAGTGAGCCACCGTAGTCCATCTCCTTTTTACTTCCATTTTCCTTTTCCACTTCCGTTTTCCTCTCTTTCCTATACAAAAAATGGCATCCGTCTTATTGTAGCGGCGGCCCTCGACGATTTACAATACTGAATATAATGTATTGTACTGTTACTAGAACAAAAGGTAAAATTACAATTACTTTGTCCCAAATAAAAATGAATACAACAAGGAAGGCAAGTTAAATAAAATATTTTAAAAATAAAGTGTTAGTGTAAGTAATATTGACACATTATAAGATTTTCATTTACACGTTATTGAGAACAATTGTAATAATTTAGTTGTTAATCTGTCGAAGCTTATCGTTGTAGATTGAGTAGATCATGAAGCATTTGCAGCACGTTAAAACGTCTAGTTGTTGAACAGCTGCCGGCCAGTTATTTAGCGACAGGCAATAAACGACACAAATAGCTTTGCGCTTGCCCCCACGAGTTAACGCTGATGTACGTAAATCATGTACACTCGTTCGACGACTAATCTGCGATCGATGGCACGTTAAAGATCCGTTTGAAATGGAATATGAAAAAAAATCTCTTGCTCTTTTTAATATTCTGGGTAGAAAGGGATAGAAATGAATGACGCTAGAATCGATTAGCAGGCACAGTGTCGCACGGTAGTAAGCACTGTGTTAAAAAAAATTAAATAACACCATATTGAAGCAAGCTTATCTTTTTCTTAAAAGCGGGCAACATTTGCAGTTCCTTTGGTTTTGCAGGTGCCCATAGGCGACGTTGATCACCTCAGTGCTCTGGCCGCTCGTTTGCCCCCTTCTCTTATAAAAAAAATTGTTATGCCATGTAACCCGGCGTGAAGAAAATTCTGCTTTTCTTTGAGATAACCTTAAAATACAGGTGTCAAAAATAACAATACAATTTTCAATCAAACTTAGTTTGGTTGAAAAACAAGGAAATGTGGGAAATGAGAATTTGTAACGGAATAGATACATATTGCTCCTCAGTCATAATTATGTTCAGGTGTATTGCGGTGACAGGAAGTCGTTTCGCTAATTCCACGATGTAATTGGCCACCTACTACCGAGTCTGTGACGAACTCCTTTGCTCGAAATAGTCGATGCATCTTTCTATTTTTGTCTCTTGTTAATAATTGTTTATACCTATAATGCTTACTAAGACAAAAGAAATAAAGGTTTAAATTACAGAAGCTTATAGTACTTTGCAATATTTAAACAATATCTGATGATAGTGCTCTTTAAGTAACTATTTTATAATAAATAGAAAGTACAGATATTTACAATATTATGTTTCATATTCATTAGGAAGTGAGGAATTTAATTTAAGTGAATATTAATTGAGTGGTATTGATGAAAGCAATATTTCTTATTAAATCTCACTAAGCGCTCAATAAGTGCCGTCGACTCGACTTTTACGGTTGACAGCGGTGTAATAAAATCTTGAGAGATTACTCTAATATATTTTTTCTTCACACACATTACCTCTAAAAATGGAGTAAACATCTGACGTATAACTGATAATTTGGTCTGATTTGATCTGATTTAATACTACCCCCGTTTGCATACGTTAGGAATCTACATTGTCTCTTTTTGGTATATAATACTAAATAATAATTATTGATATATAATCATACCTTTATTTATAGAAAATAATTTCTCGCTATTTTTAGGTCATTCCAAATGTTATTGATCTCATGTTTTTTTATCCATATAATTTTTTGTTCTTGTATCTCTTGGTTTTTTGATTGTTTTGGTGCATGTTGTGCCTGTGATTAAAATTGCAATCAGTTCAATATTTTTGTATTAGATTGTATGTGTGTGTTATTGTTAATTTTGTTGGCAACCCTTGCAAATAAAAAATAATAATAAAAATACATGACTATCGTTTGAATTAGTCACGATAGCACAGCGGATGGCTCGATGATTTGCTCCTCTTCTTTGTTCTTCCCTTTTCCAATTATTTAAGGTCGGGTCTTTCCTACTCCACTACAACTTCTTGACATTCCAGCAATCAGTAGCATAAAGTAGCAGTGGGCGGACTGCAGTCTTGTAGACTTCTCTTTGTTTTTATTATAAATTGTCCTGGGGTCACACAGAACTCCAAGTCTCCACCACCTTTCCCATGCAACGTTTATCCTGTGAGAGACATCAGCATCATCCATATCAACAGTCTGCCGTAAGCATGGTTCCTAATTAATTGAATATTTGTACTGTTGGTATATGCCAATACAATATACTGTTACCGAACTGTCGTTGCCGATGAAAGGACATTTCACGTATTTGGTTTTGTTTTCGCTCTCTCGTAGATCGCAGGCTATGACATCAGCATATACCATGGTCCACGGTGGCGTTAACTGGATGTTTTTTGTTAGATAATCCACGATTAAATTAAATAATAATGGATCGTTTGCAGTTCTGGAGATTCCTAATCGATTTTCTTGTCATTTTATATTTAGTGTTCGTTCTGTCTGAATATGACAATTATTTTTCTCTGGCTCTAAAAGTGCCTTACAATTAAGCAGAACTTTAATAACTTAAGAAAAAGTGTTTGCGTCGTTTTCTTCTTTTCTTGTTACCATTCGTTTTTTTCTCTCCATAGCACTATTTCCAAGTAATAAGATTCGGGGTCACTTAAGTAGAGAGCGTACTCCTTCCTTAAAGGCCAGGAACGTATTTTCTGGTGTTGTGGATTTTTACGGGCGTTTTTAACTCGTGAGGTCGTGGGGTCACTTAACATCGGGTCACCCGCTTGAACGTTTGCCGCCTTCTTCCATAAAAATTCTCCGAGCGAGCTCCATTCTTGGGTTCAGCGTTCAGCAGCCTCCTTTCTAATCATGACCGTTTCGCAAAAAGAGACAACAGCCCACCACTCTCTCCTGCATACCGCTAGAATGATCATCATCATCCGCTAGAATGTCAAAAGGTAGGAAAAGAGCCTAAACTGTCGCCGCCTCAAGCGAGATTGTGCAGTAACCTCGTACCACCCGTATGACTGTTCTTCATTGTACACTATATATCTTCGCTCTACAGCGGCGTATTGACAGCCTCTTTGCACAAACGAGCGCCCCTTATAAAGCTACGGATCATACAAAGCCCGCGTAAACCCAACTTAATTTTGATTGGTCCACCGAGAATGGGCAACAGCCTATGCAAGACGCCTTTCAATCCTGGGGACTAGACACTCAAAGTGTTCCTGAAAACCCCAGTGACTGTAGAGTCAGACTATGGTACTTCATGTACCGGCTTATCCTGACTTCCGCCTCATCTAGCCAGACACAAGATTAGGGAGGTTCCCTAGTTATAGTCATAAAGCCGACGATAAATAGAAAAAAGGAGATGGATGCCAAAACTATTTTTGTAGTTAAGCTTTCTGCCTAAACACGTCTTTGGAGAAATCTAAAACCAATATCTAAATGCTGATGAAGGGATGAAAGCTACACTTTATTCCGAGACTAAATTATGAAAGGCTGTTATTTGAATCTATTGATAAGGTTAGAGGGGAAGCTTACGCTTAAGTAAACAAAGTGGTGTACTCAGGGACATAATTGAATTGCGTCTGCATTACGGAGACGGAAAGTTGTTTCAGTAATTTAATAATTTATTTTGGCTGCCTGTTGCGAGTCTACGTGGCAAATTGCTATTGATGCTTCTGTGCAATTACTGAAACTCTATCCATTTTTTACTTGAGTGTACATAAAAAAGAGATTATTCCAAAGCTAATAAGCAATTTATCATGCCTTGGGGTCTCTTTTATTGTAGAAAGCGAAGGATCAAGCAATAGATCAAGAATTAATATAGGATTAATAGATGATTGCGATTAGCGTTATCAATCAAAATCTGCAACAGTCAGTCATAGATGCGTTCCCAGCATTTGTCAATGATGGAGAATTAGAGTAGATAAAGAAAAGAAGAGGACGAAGAGAAGATGCCTGCCTCATTTATCAGACGAAACACAAAAATAAGAATACCTTTACCATATTCTATAACGTTGAATGACGACTTGACTGGGAAAATGGTAATTAACATCTGCTGCTGCTGAATTATAATCTTCTATCTATCTCATTAAACTGTCTGAGCTATAGTACTGGTCTCCCAAAAACGGTTATAGCCCTTCAGGCCGAGAATAAAAAGTGGTTTAAAAGACGGAAATACCGTCAAAAAACCTAGCCTTTATCCTAATTAGCACGGTAAAAGAAATCGAGTAACAAAAAAGAAACAATTCAATATAAATGAAGATAGGTTAGTAATAAATATTTTATCCAGACGCAGATAATGCTCTTGACAATTGACAGCGTCTTACTTAGCAGCAGTTCCTTGTGAATAATTATATAATTAATGAAAGTGTCATAATAAATATTGTCGCCTTCGAAATACGAATTCACAGAATTTTAATTCTAAACGTCTTACATTCTATGAAGTAGATGTTAGACAAAAATTACTCGTTAAAACACGTTTATAGCGTACGAAGATAGAAGATGACTTCAATGATCAAATAAGCTTATTGTCCCTGTTTAAATACGTTTAACGTCAATGCGAATTGCGATAAAATGAATATATCAAAGAAATAAATGAAGTGTAGCTCAAAGATGATGTTACAAGAATTGTCGTAGATAAATTGGGTATGTTGAAACGATTCAAGAGGTAAAGAGGAATGAACGGCTTATTCTCGTAATTTAGTGTAAGGATTTAGGCGTATTTTAAATAATAAACATTTTTGATCGTCCTCTGCTTTATATTTTTTCTTCCACGGAATTACAACCAACACTGACAATCGTTGTCAGATGACGGTAAATAAAAGTAAAAAGTTGTTCTGATACCAAATAGGTTCCATTTCTCAACAAGAGGTAATGGGAGTCATTCATATACCTGTTACGTATCATCAAGTCATGATGAGCATGATTATACAGATGTTAGGATGTAGAATCGAAAGAGGTGTGCCAGGAACGATCTCAATGGAAAAACGTTACATGTATTTCCCCTAGATCGCAGAGTAACTGTCCTTGTATTTGAAAAGTAATCTATATGAAATTGTGAATAACTTTTATAGATGTTAAAATATGTTAGACAACCAATACGTCTTGTAATCAACATGTCAGCAAACGAAAATATCAGAAGCGAACAGTAAAGCCGTCAGTTTTATGAGCGTGATAATCGATATATTAAATTTGACTGCATCCGGTATCCGCAACAAGGATTATTTATTTTTAAATTATAATGTTGAAGACGATGCTACCGTACGGACAACGATTGTATTTTATTTAGTAGGAATCTCCTTGAATTCGAACACGACATCAGCAATTTGTTAACTTAAGTCATGTTATATGCGAAGGATGGAAGAAGTTAGGAATAACTTTCATGTTCTAATTGACAAATACAACTTCGATCCTTTATTTTATTTCAAGTCTTCTCTATTGACATTAATTCACCTTATTTTACAAACTTTAGTCACCTTCTTAGTGGTAACTTGGGTCTGTGGATGATTGATTCTCTTCTTCCCGTGGTATATGTAGTTTTCTTATCTTCAGTCACCAGTTACAGTTACTAAATGCCAAAAAGACGTTACATTTCTGTAATATCGCATTGCCATAACAACCTATACGAGGTTCTAGTTTCCTAGCCCGACGGAGGTTTTGTTTTCGAGAAAAAAGGTACGCAATGTCATTTTCTGTATCTATGACAATGTGTGTGCATTTCTCAAAAACTAAAACAATTCCATGGCCTTAAAGTCACATACAGCTTTGTGCCTCTAAAATATTATTAAGAGAGAGAGTAGCTTTAACCGAGGATACGTCGTTATGCTTCAAAAAAATTTGTATATTCGAGACAACCTTGAAACGTTTGCGGACAAACGCTGTTATGACGCTGACTTATCGCTAAGGCTCAGCAAGCATATGGTCGGATCAGGGAAGTTTTTTTTTAATGCCTTTATTTCCAATTTTTTGTTTCATAACCAGAAAAAAAGAATTGTCCTTTCATAGCTAGATAAACTTTTAACAAAACAGACCTTATAAGCTAACTGTATCTCTCCTAGATTAAGTGAAACTAAACTGTTTTGTGACACAATTTTCAAATTGCTCACCTCAAAAGTATCACACGCACCCATCCGCATTATTATGCTTCTCAAGTCGAGTTGTTGTCTAAACATTAATTCCTACGAAATTATATCGACATTAATATCAGAGAGGTCATATCCCCGTTGAATCAGTGTTATTTATAAAGGGACGAAAATTGACGCTGCCACGGATGCTCTAGTATTTGACTAAATTGTGAAATGGGTCGTTTGTTTCACAAATGTAGGGCAATGGCGCTTTAGACCCGCATTAATAAAATCCATTTGATTTATAGACATCCGAAAAAAGTATTATCCAATTCAAAAATGGAATGCTTGGGTATTCGACGTTTAAATATTGACGGCTCTGATTGCTCGATTAAAAAATAATAAGAAGACACGACAAGGTCACGAGTAAAAAGTAAAAATATTTTGCACGTAGGCAATATTGCCTCTAATCCTATGGACTACGGGATAGTGCACTACGTCGTTGAAGGCTAATTGTACTATTGTATTATACGTTGTCTTTTATGAAATATAAAAGAAGAAACTGACTGACTGATATATTAACGCACAGCCCAAACTAGTTGACCTAGAGACTTGAAATTTTGCATAGAGACATCTGTTATTACTAAGAAAGGTATATTTCTACATTTCATTACCTATAGGTGTAAAGTACGGGATGAAACTTTGTATGGAGAAATATAATCCAATGTTAGTTTATCTCAGATGTATATGATTAATAATATTAAATAGGGTTCAGTAAGGCTGGACAATTGTCGGTGAAATGAAACCGCGAGGCTCTCCTTGCCTAAGATAAATTGCCATTCTAAGGAACTCAGCATAAGTTAGTTGCCGATATACCTCGTGTTCAAACATAGCAATTTGAATCTAAATTTATTGTACGTAAGTATTATTACAGAATTGAAACATCATTCAGCCGCCAGTTTTTCCGAACGATTATGACGTAGGGTACCTTCTAGAGAAGAGTGAAAAAGTTAATGCATATTTTGGTTCACATTGCGAGTTAAAATTAGGTGGGATTGTAGTTAACTGCTACTTTTTCATTAAAAGATTGTGTGACGTTCTTAAAATACCTCAACGCCGCTCTTTGTAATATATCCGCACAATGATCAGTGAGAACGCACCTTTCACGAAATCGTCAAATTACTCATACACGATCGATTAACCTCTAAAGTGTGATCTAATAGCCGAAGTCTATTAAACGAAATGGTCGCAAAATGCCGATCGTAATAGCTAATTCTTACTGGGACGTCGTTGAGTCAGAATCACGATTATGATTGGCAAAATGAGAATCTTTCGCAGAAAATCTCTTCTATTTTTATGCTTAAATAAACATTATTTTTTAAAAGACTTAGGGCCATCTAATCTACTATTTATATCAAAATCAAGATAGTTAACGACATACTCCTGTTTTTTGACCGAATTCAAAAAGGAGGAGGTTATCAGTTCGTCTGCATTTTTTTTGTTACCCGATTTCGATGATTCTTTTTTTGTTCAACAGCTAGTCTTCGTCCACATTCATTGTTTTATATACAAATGTCTTTAAGCTACGATTACTGCTCCGTCCGCCAAAACACAGCATTACATTAAGTAGTTAGGGGCCAATAATCTTTATTATGTATTTATAATTCTTCTGTAATTGTGTAACTGAACTCCTAAGCCTCTGTAATTTTCATCAATTTATATTGTATGTGTTTTAGTGGATGCCGAGATGGTTTCCGGGGTTGCTGTTAAAAAAAAACCGTAAACTCGCAAATTGCTGGCAAGCAACGTTCTTTTAATAAAATATAGTAGCGAATATAATTAACTAATTAAAACTAATACTGTGCAATAATTTAAGTTTCCCTATTTAATATTCGTAGCCCCACATCTGTTCAGTTTAAATATTCTATGAATAAAGTAAAAACGCGGCTCAGCTTGAAGCCTTCAACATTTCTGGCTTCACCTTAACCTTCAGTTTATTAATTGACTACCGCCCGCCCGCCCAGAGCTTGCTTGTCGATAAAACTGTTCAATATACTTTGAACGGTCTGTATTGTTGTTGAAACCTTATATGCTTGTCGTTTTCAGTCAATTTTGTAAAGATTTTATAAACTCGTTTATTTCTCTGAATGTTATATAATGTGTGATCAAAATTGAACTTTATAAATCAATCAATAATATTTGTTAGGAAATATAGATCGAGGGGCAGCCTCGATGGTTTTAGGAATTGTCACTGCACAGGACAGATTAATTTAAATACTTTTGCCCGCGTCTTCGTTTATTTTACTCGCTGGAATTTTTTGTGTCTTGATTTTGCGTATAATAACTTGGTAAATGTCGAAAAAGATGTTATTGTGTTATGCATTTCGTGCCGTATTATCATGTCATTTGTCTATCTAAATCAGGTTTTATTTTCCTATCCCTAGGGATTTTTTTGGGGTAAAATGTATCCTATGTTATTTTCCGACCCCTGACAATGTATGTGCAAAATTTCATGATGATTGGTTGAGTCGTTAATGATACCGACGATCCACGAAGTCTGCAGTTTGTGATCAAACGTTGTGTTTTAAACGGCCCCGCAATTATAAAGATTTGATGAACCACATGTCCTCGCAAAAGAACACCGCTTCCTCCCCAGGATGATACGCGAGGCTATTGAAATTAAAAAACAAAAACATCCTAATTTCAATAGGGAAGATGGCTGGGTACTGCTACCTGCTTGGGATCCTGTGACTTCACCTCAGTCCCCCCGTGACCATGAGCACTGTAAAGTACTCGAAACGGCGGGACCCAAAAAATGTAAAATAAACAGTTTTATAACAACGTGGAGTAGAGTAAATCATTGAGTTAAACAAACTCACATTAGAATTTGAGTTAAGTTTATTTTAGCATATTATGTTTCCCACACGTGAGAGGTGCAGTATAATCTCGTGTAGTAAAATACGTTGCCATGTTCTCGTCATCACAAATTAAGAATCGGACACTTTACTAATAACAGCTTCCTCGCAATAGAATTTCCATATCGTGTTACTGAAGACAATCATTGCTTTGGAATTCAATATAGCCAACTGTCTGCGAACAAAATGTCTGCGAACTCGGTTATTGGAATGAAATGAATCGCATTTTATTCAAATTGTTTCTATACATGTATCACATGAAATAAAATAGAAAAGAGCAACTGTTTAGTTATTTACATATGAATTTTATTTGCATTTAAGTAAAAAAAACATGCCATTTTCACTGAACCGACTCAAAGAAGCATTCCAAAGACAAATTGAAGAAAGAGAGACAAACCTTTCATATAAAAAATTGAGTAATGTAATACCTAACCTAAAATATTTCAATCACCTCTAAAAATATGTTTTGTCACTCGTTGTCTATAAAACTTAATGTTCTCGAAGTAATGATCCTAATAGGTTTCTGTCGATAAAGTTGTGATTGTTAAGCTGATTCATACTATCGTATACTTCGACCTTGAAATTCTTATAGTCAATGTAAAAATGATAGAAAGTTCTAATTATATTAATAAACAATAAATATTAAATATTTAAGTTACCTGTAGAATTCAGTTTTGCTACATTGCCGTGTAATTTTTTTCAATTCATCCTTTCAACATGTCCCAATCACCGAAGGATACCTCGCTCAATTTAAGTCACAACATCCTCTTTTAAGCCGTACTTTTCCCTTACAAGGCTATTTCAAATCCAATAATTCGGTCATGTCTAGCATACTTCTTAAGGATCGCTTCACCAAGGCGTTAATTTCCCTTTCGGGTTGAAATCCACTCACAAATTGTCAGGCAAACATAAAAGGACATGGGGAACATTTTATTCTGAAGAAAAAAACATGGACATCAACGGGATCGAGGCCGCAATTAAAAAATAGAACGTACGTTTAAAATGTGACTATCCTGTAAAAATTGCCTTGCATCATTTTTTTTGTATTTTTTGAATTAAAACAAAAATCAAAGGATATTTTTTATTCATAAAAAAATTATGATGCACTCCACAGCCAACGAGTGCTAAAACAACCAGAAATGTGAACTAAATGGCTACGCATACATCACAGTTGTGACACTCAAAGTAGGTCACCGTTATTTGGGCTGATGGCATTGCTTACAAAACTCCAATTTTATGTTAATGCTATAAAATATGAGTGTACGCCGCCAGGAGACGTATTCCGCGGGTACAAATGTTATTACGAAAACATTAAACTTCCTGCAATAAACGTGTAATGTGGCACTTTGGAGTGTCATAGTTTTATCACAAATCTGTTTTTGTTTTTCTGGTAAAAGTACCCGTGCAGTGTGAAATTTGAATGTCATAGTTTTAAGTATCATAAAAACTAGCAAACGGCCAAACAAGCAAGGGCGACACTACAAGTAACACGCTTATTTCCGGACTTTAAAATGAAAAGCAAACAGAACAAAATAGATACACGAAGAGAAAAAGATAGATATAAATTATAGAAAGAGGAAGAAGGAACTTAGTCTTCTTTGATATTAACAGGAAATACATTTAATACCCTACTGACACATAAGGTAGGTAATGTTATTCGGGCGTATATATGTATGTGCGTTCTATTATGACCTCCGTACCCTAAACGGTTTGACAGATTTTTCTTCCTCCTTACTTCCTCTTATAATGATGTGATGAAGGATAATCATTAAGTACTAAAGCTCGTTAACTAGAAGCATACCTATTCGCTTTTTTGTACATCTACACAGACATGCTCGTAGGTACGAAGTTGTTGGTGTGATATCATAAAACCGAGGTAAGTAATTGGCAACAGCATCTTTCAAAGTTCTTAGCTAAATGTAAAAAACTATTTTCGTAAGATGTAAACTCCTTCTGATTATTTTTTCTGACATAATAATTAATAACCAAGAACCTGAGGGAACGTATCCATTTTTTTTAATTACCTTTTCGCCCCTTGGTGACCTCCCGTAGCATATGCCAAGACTCATTCTCCTGTCTAGTTTTCCCGTAGGAATTAGTAAATATTGTTTTAAATCACTTTTACAAGCAGAAGAGTTTAAAAAATTCAGAGAAAAGCTGCGCAATATTTATACATATGTAGATCGAAAAAGCGCGAGGATTCCTTATAGGACATTGACTGCGTGACGAAAACCTAAGCAACCCTGTGACCTAGCGTAATATTCTGAAGACTCTTCCTCTCTCAACGGGTCACGTAGAGTACGTTCCTATAGTAGAGTATTGTATGAGGGTCAGATGTCAAGCGGGCATAGGAACTAATTCGATCGATTTACATCTATAAATGAGTATTTGGACAGTGTCGATAAAATTTAATGGCTCGATAGTAATATAAGTGCACATCACGTTTGGCCAATGCTGATAAAGATGGCGCACCATAAAACTTTTTTGACTAAGCTAACTTGACCTAATAACATTAATGTACGTGACCACTAACATTAGAATTACAATGGTTAACGATATACCGCATGTTATGTATGTATGCTAGCAGAATATAATTTTATGTTATTCCTGTCGGTCGTTACATTCCTAGTAATTTAAATTAAAAACTAATTTCAATGGTATTCATAATTAACATTTGTCTCCACTAAAAAATGTTAAGACTTGACACAAAACAAGTAACGGAATTGCGGAAAGGAGTCTGTCAATTAAAATACAGTAAAAGGTTGAGAACATACAAATACGATAGATTTCCGTTAACTTTATGTGAAACGTAATTACATTTTTTTTATATAGAAGAAGGTGGCAAACGAGCAAGCGGATCACCTGATGTTAAGCGAGCGCTACCCATAGACATCCGCAACAAGCAAATGAGTTGCAGATGCGTTGCCTACCTTTAATGGACAGAGGAGTGCATAGACAGGAATAGGGATATTTCCTTTTTCCGGTAAATCCCCTCCCCGTCCAATCCTCTTCCCGTTCCCATCCTATCCTTATGAGGAAAGGGTGGGAAGGGGAAGAGGACTGAAATTCGGCCTCTGGCACCTCACTTATCAGACGAAACGCAGAGTACTTCTACTTCACGCCTGTTTTCTGTGAGGTCGTGGTATTTCACTGGTCGAGCCGGCCCATTCGTGCAACAGATGTTGTTGTTGCGGGCTCTACCACTGTAAAATATATTTTGATTGATTGATGATAGAATTAAACATTGATCGATAATATAAAATGTATTTGAGACTATTTTATTATTATGAGACCTTATATAATATTTTAAATAAATATAACACTCAAATGAATTCCATTTAAAGTTACTATTATCAAGTTATTTTCAGAGGCATCTCGCAACATAATGTTATTAACTATGGGTTGCTAGTTTTAGCTAAATATCTCGTCGTATTCATGTCATGAAGTATGAATATGAGCTAGTATTGTACGAGTTATTTTTGTAAGGGCGCTCATAAACATGTAGTTCAAGCAATTT
>JWHW01032650.1:90377-103895 GCA_000931545.1 Papilio glaucus | reverse complement strand
AACAACCGTTCCACTTCCACCTGGGTGATATGTGAACCGACAACTCGGATAGAATACGGAATCATGATATAATTATTCAGTTACATTTTTGAAAATTGTGTAGAATTTTTTTGTCTTTTTTAGGCCAAAATGAGTGTATTGTGGTGTTTTAATGTTTTAATATGTCGTGTATAGTTATGAAAATCAATATAATTAACCTTTCAACTTGTATACTTTCGGATATTGGCCACTTGATACCTGAAATGGCTATTAATCTATTATCTTTGTGGTTTTTGTAATAAATATTGTCTTCTAGCAATATTGTTTTATTTATGTGACATGCTGTTCTTACTTATTAATTTTCGTGCAATTTCTTTGCAATATTAAACATAATATGTTTCCCTACATTTCTTATTAGTTATTAAAAAACTGCTTTCAACTTTTCTATCAATTTCTATGTCAAACTTTCACTACCAAATACAGGACATTCTGATATCAAGCGCGCACAGAATTCTGCTTGCACTCTAATTTTTATAAGTACTCTGAGAACCCGCCGTGTTTGGTTAACAAGAACCAGCATACGGCTTTCGGGAAAGACCTTTGTTGTCTAGGATGTGTGCTCCTTCTAGCGCCTGCTTGATTCGTCAAGCGAATCCAACCTAAGTTCCCGCTTGACCAAAAAAGTCGGCACTTACATGGCGCTTGGTTTTCACTCCCATTGCAACTTGCTTTGCTAAGTGGTCTTCCCTTTCCTTTCCTTTCATTCTTGCGTGAACCTTTAATCCAATGATGTTTGACCATTTCCCTTCTCGTTAGAACCTTATCCTATAAACATACTTCTCTGTTACATCGATCTATCTCCACAGCAGTGACAGAAATAAATGGGCGTGACGGTAATATCGGACTTAAAGACCTTAGCACAAAATAGCCTGGCGGTACACGATCGTCTCCCTGCACTCTGCCCTAATTGCTAGGCGGCTTTCTCCGGGCCTTACGAGTTCAAGAAGCGGCCCTTCTTTATTAAAAAAGCGTCACACCCACCAAGTATTGGGTGACCTAGAGACCGGTAAAATCTTTATTTATTCAAAAATAGCCATAAAAAGCCATTGCGTTTCATCTGTTTGTGACCCCCCGCGGGGTGAATCCGTGCTGCACACATTGGTCGATTATCCAGTGTTCGCTGCACGAAGAGTGGATACTGAGATAAAATTAAAAGAAAATTTATGTAAATTCATAAGAAATAAGGAAACGAGAGAAGAGTTTATTGTTAGGTCTTTAAAGTTTACAATAAGAAATTAAAAATTGATAGTAGATTAGATAATATGTCACCGACCGATTGTCAGAGCAGACACTTTGGAATTGGGCTAGGCACATTCTCAGTTGAACCAATCATTGTCAATATGACGTTTCATTTTCAGTCACTTTCTAATGGGGCGAAGTACGGTAGGCATATTGTGAATATGATAAAAATGTCGTTCGACAAAACGAAATGTCTGCGCTGATTGGTCGAAAATCGTATCATGCGCCGCTTCCTTTTCTTTTGCTGGCAGCTGTTGCTAAACGTAAACAAAATGTTCTTGTGATGTTATTTTCCTTTTTTTTTTCGTACCTTTAGTAACTAAAATTTTAAGTTCACATAATTAACTAAAACTAAACCTGTTATTTATTTCGACAAGAGTGAGAATTGAAGACAATGAAAAATAGTTATTCGTGAATTCAACGATATGTTTTTTTGTTTAAATAACTTATAATGTTTAAGAAACATGTGTAATATTGCTTGTGACGTCTATATCCAATTGATAAAAGTGAATATTCTGGTTATTTTCCATTGTCCGTAACCTGTTATAAAATAAATAACTTATTTAAAATATTAAATAGTTACTAATGCGACGAAATAAATGAAAATAAAATCACATTTATTTGTTTACGTTTAGCAACTGAATAAAGGTGATAATAGTCAAAAATTGAATATGACATTGTTTACAATGTCATATTTATTCATAATATCGCATAATCTTTATTATTATTGTTATTTGATATTATTAAAAAATATTTCAATAAAAATTAAACGTAACGACGATAATAATAAAGGAAACTTAGCATCGAAAGTCCCTGATCCAACCTCGTTAGTGGTGAACGACCATTTTAAAAAAAGGCCTCCCCATGAAGTAATCACCAAAAACGACACAGTTCTCAGCAGCGGGCAGTTTCTTACAATATTTATTGGACCCGAAACATTAGTAACATTGTTACATTTAGCAATGTTACCAGTGTCTCGAACATTCCATATTTGTTATTATTAAAACAATAAACCTAAAGAAAAAAAAGAGACCTATAAAATTGATCCTTATTAAGAAGTTAGTATGCACATTAATTTCTTGAGATCCTTCGTTAAACAAATTTTGATACAGGTATAAATGGAAACAAGTTTGGAATATATACCTAAACAAGTGAATTAATTAGTCTTTGAACGGCTGGAACCGAACAACGTGTCGAAGCTAAACGTAATAAATATAAAGTTTGAGACTTATTAGCCCTTTGCAATTTTAATATCTTTAAGGTTTGGTAACCCCGTTCCTTTTTTTCATGTATTTTATTTTGGGCCAAATATTCAATACAATATATTTATTCATTTTTATAATTAAGGTTCGGATAAATAATTAAGTATGTAAAACACATTTTATTAAATCGAATGCGTCGCCACAAATTGGTAAAAACAAGCGCAAGCTTCGCAAGAGTTAGCAAAAGTTTTTTTAATTTTTTTGTTAACTTGATACAAATCATTATTATTTAGTTAACATTATTCTCAATAAATATTTTTAAACTTTATTGTGTTTTTTACTACATTAGCTTTCCCAACCTTTTGCGTCTCCACTATAGAAGTTTCGCGATCCCCTTGAAGAGGCAACGACCCACACGTTGAAAAACACTGGACTAACCTATTGCTTTTTTCGAAGTTGTATCCAACGCTATGCCAAAAACGATTTTTATAGAATTATTTTCGTGTTAAAATAATTAAAAACATCCCTTCTGTAGCACCTTAACGAAAACATAAATAGGTATATTTTCATATCACTAACTTCAGAATTGATGGGCTCTACATACAATTTTTTATCTACATTTTCATCTACTTCATATTTTATTTATAACATATCGTAGTTTATATCCTCTTAGATTCAACCTTCTTAATACAAAATTTAAAAAAAAATCTTCAGTGGTTATTTTCTCATTCACAATACCGATATGGAAGTTCTTTCAGAAGAAGGAATACGTACTTTCGGATAACTTTGTATAAAAAAGATTAATAAAATAAATCATGCAAAATCTTGACTTCTTATTTTCGTAGTTAAAGAATCAGCACTGACAGGAAAGGACTTACCAAAAGCCACGCGCATAAAGCTGTTGGATACATCGTAATATACAATTCTTCAATCTTCATTGAAGATAAATACTAGGGTTCACAATAAATGTTTATTCATTAAGAATCACGCATATCCCTTTGTACACTGAACTGACCGGGTAACTTTTTAGCGATATTTATTCACAGAAATACAGATTTATTGGTAATTAACTAATGTCATGGTTAGAAGGGCATTGTAAATTAAAAAAATTATCTAAATTTACTTCAAGCTACAAGAAATAAACAACATAAATAAAGAAAAAAAATCATTAAATATCTAACAAAAAAATTAAATCATCATTGAAGAAAACCTATGATATATATAATGACCTGAAAAAAAAAAAGATTTTAACCGATAGTTACTATTTACTCTAGAACAATGAATCAATTATAATAATTCTTTCAACTTTAGACATACATATATAGCTCATATTATCCAGAAGTTACATTGGGTATTTTTTATTACTATCGTACAATATTGAAAGTCATCCTGTACCAGATTTGATAGTCATCCTATACCGGATTTGTAAGTCAACCTGTACCGAGCTTGAAAACCTGGTACGTAATAAATCTAACCGCTATTATAGACTTCTGATAAAGAGACCATGAAGTGTTTAAACCGCAACACCCCACCTACATTCGACGAGTACTTCTTTGTAAAAATTAATTGAAATGATTTTGCGTGTGATATTTTAACACCTAGATACATTATATTAACGCCCAATCCTTTGTTTGACTCTTTTCAAAGCGAATACACGTCTATAGAATGCAATATAATTGCAATAACTTGTTTTTTTTTAATTGTCAGCGTGTTATGCGAATTTAGTCTCTAAGAACACACGATAGAGTATATATGGTTCAACGGCGGGGTCAGTGTCAGTTTAGTCATGCTCGTGGTCACGTAAGCTGTTTACACGCTCCGGTAAACGACCCTAGAGACAATGTTACAATATTTCAATTAATTGCGTACGTTAATATTTAATGTCTATTGTTTTTATTTCTTTACTTCTGTCGTTTATCATTGTTGATAAATAAACAAGAACTTACGAACCGACACCATAGATTTGCTGTTTTCTTTTTTTTGTTGACATAACCTTAAAAAGCCTTTTGCTGTACATGCTATTTTACTGAGTATTAATTAGGCGAGTTGATAACTAAAATGTATGTTAAAAACGTGTGGCCTTGCACTACTAGGAAACCAGACAATTTACCGATATTAGTTACGTATATTTAATTTCATTAGAGATGAATTTCGAACTTTGTTGGCTTGTTTTCTGTAAACTTAAAAAAAAAGCTATAGTGGGTTCCTTTTTTAAATATGGAAATCCTGTATCTAAATTCGGTTAGGGAATTCAAATTATTTTTTCAGTTAATCTTAAGATACATTAAGGTACATTGTCTAACCAAACAATACAATTGCGTGCTAACTACTGGGCGTGGACTAGCGTGCAGCCCTAAATTATTCGATTCAAGGATATCGGAACGTATGTACCTCACCAGGCCAATACTTCCTAATGAGGCGTCCCATTAACGCCCACTGTTATTGAAGAATAAATATATGAATCAACGCTCCGAGCGATAGATATAGATAAAGGATTTTCATTTGGCACAGCTCTGGCACATCTCTTTCATTTCTTTTATATTCATACATCGACGCGTACATGTTCGTCGTACCTACCTTATTTACCTTATAACCTCCAATACAGGTGGTATTGAGTGTACTTACTAATGAATTGAGGGCAAAGACACTTTTTATCGCTGTTTTTTTTTTCGTGCGCTTCATTACTGAAGTTGTCTTGAAGAGCCTTCACTGACTTGTCGGACTTGCTGCCTCCACACCGCTTTGTCCTCGGCTTGTAACAGGGAAGTCGGAATATCAAATACTTCAGCCATTTCCTGTTCTGAGGAAGTAAATAGCGTGGTATCATTTGCATACCGGAGGTTGCTGATTTTGTTGCTCCCAACGGAAATGCTAACATCCCATCTAGCGCAGTCCTCACGATATATTCGTCAAAGACATTGATAAGAAGAGAGAATAGGATTAATTTCTGTGAGTTTCCTTTTAGTAGTTTTAAAAGGAGACCATTTCATCCAGTTTGACCGTTGACTCTGCATTCTCATATAGGGCTGCTATCAAAACTATTAGATAAGTTGCTCTGGGACACCTATTACAAGGTCCAAAGATGAGACCCATCAGCAAACCTCTTGAAATAGTCCTTGAAACGTATAATTATTGCATTAAAAATTGAATTCCTGACTGTTGTCTATTGTTGACAATCTTATCGCTTCTCCCTTGACGGAGCCGGCCTGCTAATTTGGTTAAATTGCCTGTTACGGAAAGACTAAATATCCTTTTTCAAAAAATTTACGCCGTTCGTTTCATCAGAGCATCCATTCGCTATTCAGAGCCGGAGTATCTGATACCCTGGCCTCTTGAACCCAGGTTACCTCGATGGTCTACCGTAGCAAGAAGATGCAATTTTAAAAAAAACTTTTCTATTTTGTTATATTCTATGTTCTTCCTATATACTATGATAATTCACCAGGAAACTGACTATCATGCGCGTTTGTAATAAAAGGACATATTTAAAATATATAAAATTGCAAGGTCAATAAATTTAAAAAAACAATATTCAAAATGCAATACGTAGTTCTGCGGCCTTGTGGCAACTCTGTTTAACTGTTTTCTTGAATATTTGTGAGAACAAGAACGCTAAAGTAGTTTCCGAAGGCGGGCAGCGAGACCGCGGAGTTAGTGACGTGTAAACAGCAAATCCACAATTGGGTCAAAGTCACCGACTAGCCCTACGCATAGGGTCACATATTAACATAAAAACAGGTTATTAATATTATTCATATTACGGAACTAACAAATCAATTATTACTTCGTCGTGTTCCTTTTGGATTAACATTTAATCACTCCATACATGGAGCGGCTCTGGCTCGGCGCCAAACTGGTGGTCTATGGTTTCGAACTAGGGTGTCTTTTGCCATGCTTGCGAGACATTTCAAAATGAAACTTCTAAAGTTTATGTAACTTCAATGATAAGCTATTGGAAGACTGTGTTTTTCCTAAATTAGGTCTAATAATTGCAAATAAAAACGAATTAGTAGATTTTATTGAGTATTTGTTATTAATTTAAGGCACTATCGATGTCTTCATATCTCAACAGCAGTAGGCCTCCCACAAGGTGGACAGATGATCTGATCAAGGTTGCGGGAGTCCACTGAATGAGGACTGAGGACGATCTCTGTGGCGATCAATAGGAGGAGGGTTATATCCAACAGTGGACGACCGTTGGCTGAAGAGTGAAGGCTTATTTTTGCGCACTTCCCCGTTACTAAAAACATTCGAATCCCACTCCTTAAAAACGGCAGGCGTCGTATCCATAACTCTTCTATTTGTTGCGGGGGGAAGTAGCATTGTGCCCCCTAGCCCCTTCCTCTGGTTCCGCCAATGCCAATGGTATTAGTACTAGAAGCGGTATCTCCGTTCGCACTAGTAAAAACATTTATTTGCGTTGAAGAGTCTCAATACAGTAAAGTAAATAAAAGTAGAATTTGAAGAGTAATTATAATGTACCTATGTTCTCAGCATCGGAGGCGATGTCATCCATCCACTGTGCAGTCGTGATTTATTTTACAACGAGCGCTGGGTAACAGCGCTCGTCATACGATAACATTCCTAACGACGCGTTGAAAAGTGGCTCAAGGCAAGACAAAAATGCTTTTGAAATTAATAGAGAGTTAAAGATAGTGTTTGAACAGCATATAATAGCAGCCTTAAAAAGGTATTTAACTACATTTTGCAAGAGCAACTTGCACTCATACAGATTGATATAATTTTAATTTGAGCGCTCGAATCAACAACGTCCATTTTGCAACGATACGAGCAAAACGGTTTGCCATTAGCGCTGTTGTCACTTAAGGTTGATAAGGGCAGTAAATTGATCTTGTATTAACGCACACAAACTGTCGCTTTTATCAGTTTATTTAAAACGTGTTTAATTATTGATCTATAACTTATAAGTAATTTATTACTAAAACTAAAAATCTGTGATACACAATGACCAAAAGTAATGGATAATAAAGTTGGGGCAATTAAATGGATAACTTCTATGTTATGTTGCTGTGTTTTAAAAAATGAGAAATAATAAGGCGGAAAAGGCCGCTAATCTTAGCGGCAGCATAGGGTTGATGTTGTCAATGCGATCAACATTTGCAACAATCAAGAGTTACGCAACTTTTTTTGGTTGTGGTGGAGAACAATGTAAGTCAACAAGAACAATTCTATAATATTTATAATATTGTTTTTGCGCCCTGTAAAGTTATTGAACCTATATAATAATACATCAGCCTTTTTAAGAATGTTCCCCGCTGCGGGGACGCAGGCCTCCTCTCCAAGAGAGGGAATCTATATACATATATAAAATATATCTTTTAGTTCACGACGTCAGCTAAATTGTTGTTGACTGTTTTAAAGTTGTTTGTAAAAAGAATAAATTCTTGTCCACTTCATGGTTTCCATTTTTTAAACTTCCTGTTAAGTTGTGAATATTTAAATTTAATGGGTTTCATTGGTTAGGAAATAGAAATATTTAATGCTACAAATGAAATTTAAATAGTCTTTTCATGTTTGACGAGTATTTAGTTATTAAATTACTAGTACCAAATTTTTTAAATAATATATAGGAAGCAACTGACTGTCCGACTGATATCTCAACGCACAACCAAGCAAACTACTGCGCCTAGAGACTTGATTATTATAACGTAGGCGAGCAGTAAAAAGGAATTTTTTAAATTCCTCGTTAAGGCCTAAAGTAGGGGATGAAAATTTGAATAGAAAACTATTTTTCCTTCAACTGAATTACTTGAAAATTGACATAAATATTTTTCGGTACAAATAATTAAATATAATTATTTCGGGATTTTTGAAAACTTTACTTCTAAAGGTGGAATAAAAAAATACACAGGGATGAGAATAAATGCAAGTTTGTGTGGAAAATTATTTTTTCTTCAGCAGAATTATATACTTCAATTACTTGAACACAGGCGTGTTTTTCGGGTAGGTCGGACAACAAATGCTCGGTATATATTAAAGTGTCGTAAGTAATTATTATTATTTGCGCCACAAAATACTTATTTGTCCTTGACCTCTCTGGTCGTAATACTCGTGCAATGAAAGCGAGTTCGAGTTCAGTGTCAGGGACACGGAATATAATACTCTCGCTCTGTAATTTACGAATAGTGCTTAGTGCTTTTTACAGCAATAAAATGATGCAGCGGTAAATCGGTTGCATGAGCGGAACCGACCAAACATTACCGGCGTGCTTCTGCGTTAATTCTGGTGAGTGAATCCCTTTGTGGATGTTTGCAAAAAAGTTCCCGTAAAGTAAGTGTTTGTAATTTTTTATTTATCTAATTATTAATGTGTATCGTAAATAAGTTTTAGGGTATCTATTATAAACAAAATAATAATAAATAGCACGTATGCGTAAGATTAGTGTAAGCCAGACAAAATTCATAGTATTTCCCACGAGGGTAGATATTTCTCTCTTTCCATTATTTTCCTCGCCTTCTGCAAGTCTGTATGTATTCTTACAAAATATATGTTTTTTCCTGATTAAAGCTTTAAATTAACTTAATTTTTTTAAATTAAAGATCGGTAGTAATCAGCAACTCATTAGCTTGTTGTAGATGTCTATGGGTACCGGTCACTTAACATCAGGTGATCCTCTTGCACGTTTGCCAACAACTTAAAAAAAATATGCCGAAGAATTCGAGTTGAATATGTGAATTAATTTTAATTTTTCCGCCTATTCAAAACTAGATTGACTAGTACTGTTTATTGTTGCCGGAAGCTAAGTTGTACTATAAGCCTTTAATAAACCTTACGATTGTTGTTATGGAATAAAAGGCTGTTTAACCGGAATACCTACGGAATACTTTCATTTTGATTCAAATGAACTAGCTGAAGAAAATCAAAATAACGAAATGTGCCAGCTTAAGAGGGTTAGAGGTAGCGGAGAGGTTAATCAGATATAACAGCAAGAGCTAGAGGAACGTCAGACTAAAATACATTTTGCCACATATATTGATATCTAAATCGAAAAATAGAAATGATGAAGGTAAACTGATTTAAGATAAACGCAAGGTCTTATGTTCAAATACAGATAAATTCATAATTTTCATCAAATACATTTCTATTTTCCATCATACATCTATTAGCCTATTAGCTTTGTCATAATTGAAATTATTTTTAGTTCATTAGTCTGTTGTCTCAGACATTGAGTAACAAAGTGCAGTCCAAAATTTAAACTCTACATTGAAAACGAAAAGTAAAGCTAAAAAATAACGGTTAATATTTTAATTAATAGGTTAATTGTCTTAGACGAAATTCTGCACGTTGCTAAAACGTGTGAAAACCAGTAGGAAATACCTAAGTGGTGAATAAAAGCTTGTGATTCAGATTTCGGTATAACACATAATTTGCTTGTTGCCTATGGGTAGCGGTCACTTGACATCAGGTGAACCGCTTGTTTATTTGCAACCTTCTTCCATAAAAAAGTACTTATTTATCAAGCCTTAGCTCGTATAGCCAAGATATTTAGTAAAAGGTAACTTAAATTAACTGGTGTGCTAATTTAAAATTTGGTACGTCGATAAGGGCTCTAGACCTAATTTTACTGCATCGATCTACAAAATCAATGCAATTTCGCTTCTATTATTTAAGTGTGAGATTTTATGTAAATTAATTTATGTATGTAAATTAATATAAAGTATGTTTTAGGGTGTATTTAATAACTGAAAAAAACGAACGAACAAGAATACAAAAAAGCAACAAACCCGACTGACTGTAGGAGTAGGAACCTCTCGAGAAGAATACAAATCAAATGACAAACTACATTTTGCAATCGGTCGAACCGTTTAGGCTACAGATCATCACAATGAAACGAATATACTTACATAGTCGGGTCGTTCTTCTTTCGCCAATATCTATTCCTATGTTATCCAAAATAATGACTAATATTTTTAAAAAACTTAAAAAAGAACACGCTCAGTTCCCATTACATAAAGTACCTATTGTTATTTAAAATTCTACCTAGATGAGGTTATTCTCTAGTCTTAAAATGAAATTATTATTTTATCTTAGTATCCGTATCAGGACTAAAACAAAGTTATCACAAATGTATCGTATAAATTGGTCGTTGACTGTACATTTTCAAGTTAATCGGACGTATACAAGATTTCGTTACATACATACAGACAGACTAAGCTAATAAAAGCGTGTTAAAAAGTAGTAGTAGTTGGTATAAATATATATATTACTACCCGACAGGTGTTCTCAGCGTCCGTCACTGGATCAAGTACATGATTAATGTTGCGCTAAATTACTACACACAAATCTGCATAATCTATTCATAAACCTAAAGATATCTAATGATTTCAACATGGTATTGATTTATGATACTAATGGAATATCTATGAATCTTTTGTATGTACATGATAATGGTCAAATATTGTCGGAAGTTTCTTGTGGCATTGAATGACAAATGGATAGTGATTAAAGCAGAGTAGATGGGGGTGATTCATCAGATCCAACATATAGTTTTTACATTTTGTATATAGATATGTTTTTTATAGAATAAAATGACTTATTTCCATAAAAGTAAGGATTCACAGAGCTGATACATGATTATGCTGTATCCGGAAATACCGCCATCCAACAGTACCAAGTTGTTCAGCTGGTGAATTTCTTTCCAATCATCTTTAACTCATATTATTAACGTCTTTCCTTTCTCTGTTTTTTGGACAAGCTCCAAAGTATCTTATGGTGGTGCGTAATTTAGTTACTAGTTTCAGACAATTAGTTTTTGTATATAGGTATATGAAAAACGAAAACTCATTTATCTAAACCGTTGTCCTGAGTGAGTTGCAAGATGCGACGCGCCACAATTCGACATAATGCGACCGGTACAAAATGCGTGGCAAATTAACGTCATCGAGCGTATCGTAGCTCATTATAATCTGGCACAGAACATGTCTGTGAGATATACATTCATAAATTTATGTAATAAGATCATACAGTGACTCAAGAAGGTCGATAGGTGATCGAGAGTTCCTATTAGCAGTCGGAAATAAAGGCGAGGTCTCGACATCCTTCCTTCCGCTGTTAACTTTATCATTTTCTAAAATGTCGACTTAACATAGAGATAAGTGTTGCGTTAGGTTACACGTGAACCGATCGACGTGGCATTGGAATAATAAAAAATGTTTACGCTTTCGAATTGATATTGGATCGTTATAAAAAACCTATTGTATCACACAGATATGTTTTGTTTGAATAAATTCTATTTGTCTATAACGGAAGTATAATTAATTTTCAAATGTTTCATTAACATGTTATGTGAATTTAATTTTATATACTTTGTCGACATTTACCAGAGATACAGTAGATCACTGGGGTTAGTTTGTCCGTGTGTCCAAAACCAACACGGTCATCAATCGAAGGACCTCAAACACTTTACTTGGTAGAACTTTATAATAAAATCGATTGCTATTGTTTTAGAACAAATTATTTACCAATGTTAGTTATTATAATAAGTTAATAGCATCAAATTCTTACCATGTAGATGATATTCTAGTATTGGCCGATAGAAAGGAAGGAGAGCACCATGTGGCTCATCCGAGGTTGTAGGGCGTTAGAGTTGTACAAGACGAAGGAGCTATGATTGCACAACGATTTTAACGACGATTGAAATATTGCATCATTTAAATGAAATGAAATTAAATGAAAATGTTTATTTTAGGCACTGATAAATAATGCAGTCACAAAAGTAGTGATGCGCCTGGCTCCTACACTAGTCTCTAGACCCGTTTTATAGGACCCAGGACTCTGCTATAGATGAAGGCACGTAACTAATAATAACAATTAATATTTAAAATGCCTATTTCATAAAATAATCGTAACATATATGTAAGTTTGCGAGAAGTATAAAGATAACATACTTGGAAGGGCCTTGTGACGTTGGAGTACGATTTTTTTTAGTATTTTTTTTACAGCTCAATGACAGGATGCCTTAACTATCACCAATAATGTTTTAATTAAATGCATGCAGTTGTCACGAACATTTCCTTCTACGGAAACATTCTTATTCCTTTCCGAGGTTAATGATATAAGTCTTATGATAATTCGGTACGTTACACATAAAAACAACAAAGGCTTTGGCAGGTTCGAACATAGGATGGACTTTATTACTTATCATTTTAATACTACCCTTTCCTTAAAAGGATAGGATAGGAACGGGAAGAGGATTGGACGGGGAGAAGGGGCGGGGAAAAGGAAATGTCCTTTTTCCTGTCTATCCACTCCTCTGTCCATCAAAGGTAGGCAACGCATCTGCAACACATTTGCTTGTTGCGGATGTCTATGGGTAGCGCTCACAGAACATCAGGTGATCCGCTTGCTCGTTTGCTACCTTCTACCATAAAAAAAATGTTTATTCTGACTGACCGACTCCTGCCTCAATTGGTACGAATCTATTGACTGCCCCATCTCATCCTAATCAAAAAATATATAATAATTATTACAACTTATTATATATATTTTTGACGTTATCTTATAAATCGTTTAATGCCGGCTGCACGCACGAAAATGTATGACTCATTGTCACGTTCCACCAGAGCCGAGCGTGCAAGCGAGAGCGCGGAACAAGCGATAGAGAGGTAAGCGTAAGCGTTCGTCTTGTTACGCATCTATCCTCTTCCACTCCATCGACCGATGCGTCCGAGTAGAAGAGAGGGAGCACACAACCTATACGCGAACTGTTTTGTTCTCCCTCTTTGTATTAATATCTCTTTGTATTGTAGTAAAGTTTGGGAAGGAGATGAGGACTTGAATTAGGCACCCGACACCTCCGGCACCTCACTCGTTGGACGAAACGCAAAAAAAACTTCTTACTCAATACCTGTCTTCTGTGAGGTCGTGGTATTTAACAGTGAGGAGCAGTGGTGGCTCAGTGGTTTAGGCCCCGACTTACGTACTGTAGGTCGCGGGTTCGAACCCAGGCAGGCGCTTTACTTTGTGTAATTTATTTCATCACCACTAACTTCCAAAAACGGTGAAGGAAAACATCTTG
>JWHW01032650.1:73357-83357 GCA_000931545.1 Papilio glaucus | reverse complement strand
TATATACTTTACATAACTAAAAATTCTGTGCATTTTCATTTCATGTACTATTTATTGTTTTATGCTTGCACAGCTGACTATTATTCTGATTATGACAACAGAATATTAACCTTTTTTATTTGTATTTGTTATAAAAAAGTTGATAATTTCTGCAGGTCGACAATTTAAATAATTTGGTTACGCTGTTCTATTACATTGGTATAGTTAAAATTAATAGTCGTTAAATTTGTAAGAAACTCTCTTATATCTAGATCTAGACTGCTATAATTGATTTATCAGCAGTTATCAAATCATTCGTGCTTCCATCGATTATGTTTTAATTAATTTTAGATTCTAAATCAATTAAAATATTTGATATGATAGTTTTAGTAGCAATTTTAGAGAATTATCACCGATTTATTATATTAATTAACATATCGCCGCTGAAGTATATCAAGTAATTATTACTATTATAATAAAAGCTCATAGAATCCAATTTGGAATGGACTTGAAAGAGCCTTCTAGCTTATTCCAAATTCAGAAATCCACGTGTACACGGTAGTTTGTTGTGGGTTAAATTCTCTTTGGCAATGGCTACATTTTTTAAAAGTTTTATTTCATATTTTACTTAAGCATATGTTTTCTATATGTTTGCAAAAAAATATAGTAAATTAATAAAATATAAAGTATTTGATCTTAGTACGATTGACATTTCTAAGAGATCTAATTGAAATGTTTAAATTTCAATCACGTTCATATTTAACTGACGTGAATAGTTCCAAGATAAAGCAGTACAGTAATGACAATTATGGTTATTTAAGAGATAAAAGGGAACGGAGATCGTTTAGTAAACAGTAAACAAATTATGAAGTAGTCTGAACTCGTGACTTGGCGCCAGGACTGGTTATTTAGAACACATTTCTTAATTTGACCGTATTAAGTATATTCTGATGTCGACGGATTACCATAAATGTATTTAACTGCGTTATTGTTACAGATAAATGTAAATTTCATTTGATTTTAAACAAACTTATTGTTCATTTAATTCTCATTAATAGTTAACATTCAATTTCATAATGGAACATTACTTGCATTTACTTTTTAATTGTTAAAATTATAAATATACGCTCACGCCCGTAACCCAGAGGGGTAGGGAGTGATTATGGATTTCCATTTGGCGCGAACCTGGCACACCTCTCTCGCTTCTTCTACATCCATACATCTACGCATACATGCTCGTCGGTTACGGGTTAAAATTTATTTAAAATTTTATAAACCTATTGTCATGCAAGGAATTAAACTCAAGAGGCAATTACGAACAGCACACAAGCAATTTCGCAATCAATAGGGTGTGTGTTTATTTTGAAGGAATAACGAAAAAAAAACAGATAGTAGGGATGTTTTTCGGTTCAAGATAGGTAAAATATATATATGTATAGTATTAATATAGCTTCAGGTGTGTTTATTCTATTATTAGAATAACATTTGAGCCTAAAATAACACTAAGTCACCAATACCCTAAGAGAAGAGTGTTAGGATAATGATAAATAAACAAGTGTGTACCATCTTTCGACCACATCAGGTGGGATTGTGGTCAAGCGATCATTATAAAAGAAGGGATACTAACCAAGTATAATACAAACAAACATAAACTGTTATAACGTAATAGACAACGCAACGTATGAAGGCTCCCGCAAGATATATGGACGATCTGGTTAAGGCCACTGAGTGAGTGCGGCAATGGGATGATCTTTAACATGGCAACATTAAAATTCAATTAGAATATAGAATGAGACTAATACGAAATTTAAAAAAAATATAGTTTCTGGTTACATTAATGAGATAAAAGTTGTTATATTATTATCTTGTTTATTATTAAAATCAGTGATAACGTGTAGATAGATATAGAATTGCAAAAATAATATTAAAATGTATAATCGAAGCAATTAATTACCCCCTTTCCTAAAGCGGTACACGATTTCCTTGACACATTTTACCGCATTACCAATACAGTTTAGATACTTTCCTAGTTACACATCCGGGTGGCATTTGTCACAGTCAGTATCAACGAGTTTACATCTATCGTGAGTAAGTTATCTATTCTAATGTTATTAAGTGGAAAGATATGTTTTATCTGTAACTTAAACTATCCAACAACTGAATCGATTTTAATCATTCTTTTACAACAAGGGACCTTAAATGCAAGTTATATAAATGATATATTTTTATTATTTACGGCCAATATTGGCTCTCAGCAGCGCTATTCAGCCAGTTTTCATGTTCTTTTGAGCCAAACAATTCTACATAACCTTAACGGGTAATCCTTCAAGATTCCATCTATGGCAGCTCAAGAGTTTGGTCAGTCTTCGGCATTCTAACCACTATGCCTTCCTTGTAGCATATTATATGTACATATATATTTTACTTTGCTCTAAATCACATTTAATGCTGCCCAATATATTTGCTTACGTTGTATCTCTACGTACATTTAACTGACTATGGAGTAATTTAAATTTTATATGTTTCATAATCTTCTATATATATAAGAGAAGAAGCTGGCTGATTGACAGATATATCAACGCACAGCCCAAACTACTCAGCCTAGAGGCTTGAAATTTTGCACAGAGATTTCTGTTATTACTTAGGCGAGCATTAAGAAAGGATTTGTCTTATTCCATTCCCTAAAGATTTAAAGAAGGAATGGATGAATGCGAATGAAAGTTTGTATGAAGAAATCCTTATACAATGTAAGTAGAATTCAGATCTATATATGATGAAATGAACCCGTTTCTTACAAATCTTATATGATATGGAACGGGGTTGCATGCGCCATGGTCACGGGGTGATAGACGTGACAATGGCGGGTGCAACTGAACCTGTGATAAGAATCCCTTTTCTTACAAAGCTTATATTAGTAAAAGCCACGATAGTTGAAGGTTATATATCATTTAAGGTTCAGCTGTGGCTAGATAATCGTGCTGTAAATTAAATTGCATGGTGGGTGAAACAGCGGGGCTCATCTTGTTGGATTATATGGATAAAATAAATACAATCAATATAGGCAGAGTGCGCGTGTACTGGCAGTTAATAAAACAACGAATAGCATTTGTCAATACAGGATGTAAATTTCGTTTGTATCCGTTAAGCAAGTGAAGCGTGATGGATTGGGAAAGGCGAGGGAACCAGTTTTCTGATTCACGTGTACAAGAAAAAAATTACCTTGTTCACAGGATATAACATTGAGTGTTGAATAATCAAATAATACAATTAATTTTGTTCACAGCGTCTAATATAAGTTCAATAATATTTACCTTTATCTTTAGTGACGCATATTTTAAAATAAATAAATGAATAAAATAATCTATACACAACACATACTACATACATACTTTGTTTATCAAGTCAACAACCTACCCATTAACAAGACTGAGTAATTATTGTTTACCGTAGAGTGCGTTTACACTTGCCTTGAAACATAAGTACGTCTTAATACTCAATTTTTAGGGTTCCGTACTCCAGGGTAAAACGGGATCCTATTACTAAAACTCTGCTGTCCGTCCGTCTGTCACCAGGCTGTATCTCATGAACCATGACAGTTGGACAGTTGAAATTTTCACAGATGATGTATTTCTGTTGCCGCTCAAATGCTCAAAATAAAATAACATAAATATTTGATTTATTTATAAATGATGGTACGGGACCCTCTGTGCGCGACTGGCACTTGGTTCGGTTTTTTAAAAGAGAATATTAATACAGTAACGTAACCTTTTTCTTACCTAGACCTAATTACAAAAAAAAAACAAGGTCACGATAAGAATCCAAAAAAGAATTTATTCAATGCGAAAATAGATAATAATTTTAATTGGATAAATTACGTGTGTACGTCAGTTTTAACAGTACATTAGTTATTGCAATTCTTAGGCACTGCTGTTCAGGATAGATTGATGTAGGCAGGCATGACGGAGCAAATATATTTTAAAGAACTTAGGCGGCGACTGTGTATGGTCATTGAATTTGACCTTAAACTTTTGTAAATCCTTATTTTTGGATTTTATATACAAGGTAGAATTTTAAAACGATAACCTGATTATGACCTTAAAATGTTTTTGCAGAATACAATTTTTTTTTGAAATTCTTAATTGAAACACGCGGAATTAAATTCTCATATACATAAGTATGTATTAAATAGGAAAACATATGGAATTTTAAATGAAGAGCAACCTGAATGAAGGCTAAGACACCAATCTCTACTTTGATAACAATAAATCAGCAAATTTGGTTATACATTATAATACCCATTATCACGTTATAATTAAAGAGCTGCAATTTATTACTATTTTAAGATACGGTGTTTAATATAATTAATAGTGATTTTATTTCGTCATTTTTGATTTTGTCTCTAAAAAAAACTTAGATAAAAGATAAGTATAAGAATATAATGTGATATTCTTTTGATTAAATTATTTAAGACGTTTTTGTTACTACTTCGTCGTTTTAATAAATATAATAGTTACTATCAGGCAGTTGGAGTAAAAAAAAAACTTAAAATAAAATAGGATACTAACAAAGTTCACAGTTAACGAATAAACTTGCGTTATTTTGCAGTTCGCGTATAAACTCACTGTTGTACTGAATAAGTTAAAATGTTACCGTAAATGTCCTTAATATTTAAATGAATTAGCCAGAAATTAATAAACAAATTTAACGGTTATTAGATGAAGGTATTCTAAAGAAAACCGATACATATTAAGTTTAGAAGCCACTAAAGAGCCAGAAGAGCACTTTAAGAGCCTCATAGCACAAGGCGAACTAGTTTGAGCTCCTGTCTACTTGGGATAAATGAAGCTGGTCAGCTCTTACATGCGACAAGGACTATATGTCCTTCCCACATATAATCTAACTTGTAGTCTTTTGAATCCCAACAGACATTCTTATAGTTTTGAAAATCACAAAAAATTTCCCTCACCTAGTAATCAAACTCAGAAATCCTAGTATTAAAGCTATGTATCCTCACCACTAGCTATACCATCATATGACGAATTAAGTTTATTTATATTTTAAATATCTCTTGAACGCAACGTTTACGGCCATTTAATTTTTTAATACGTAAGCCTTACGTCATGCCATAGCATTTGATAATTTTGCTTCCTCATTGAGAAAGTACGTATCGCTGTATATTATACATATTTAATGATTTTTATAAATGGGCCAGTGCACAACAGTCTTACAAACATGATTGTGAATTAAACAAAATACTTGAACAATTACGGCCAAGGTACGTTTTTGTATTTAACAATAAAGATGACATTCTCAAGATTGCTTACACGCGCAAATATTTTGCATACACATTTACATTCGTGGTCGTTGATACCTAATGAGCGGTGATAACATAGCGGTTGCCAAGTGTGCCTTATTGTCGAAGGTTCGAATATATCTTAATTAAATTGATAAATATGTATTTTTTAAGTTAAGTTAATATTTTTCTTCTAAAGAAAAATACAAGATCATTACTTGTATCTATAAATATCTGTATCGAAAATTACTTGAATAAATAAGTACTTGTATCATTAATAATTTGTATCTATTCTCAAATTTTGTATTTAAGAATTTGCAAGAGAAGCTTTAAGTAATAGAAATAATATAATAATACAAAGTATCAATATAATATTAATTATTTATGCATTGATGTTACTATAGTTCGTTTGTATTAAACCTAAGAATTTTTGTAAAGTGAAACTGTATTACTATGAATGGTATCTATGCCTTTTATGTGCCCAAGCTTCCCGCAGATGCTCTTGTAATGAGGTGAATTACGTACAGATTATATTCGAAAAAACAGAGGTCTCTTCTAAAATGACATTGATTATCAGAAATAAATAAAAAAACGTTATTAACAATTCATTTTGAAAACACAATTTAATAGAATTACAAGACGTAGGATTAAAGTGTTATGAATGTCCATCAAATTATTTGTTATCACATTTGGTATCAACATTTTCGTACCTGATCAAAATAGTACAGAGATATATGCGCGAAGATGGTCAGCATACTATAGTAGGTATTGTGTAATACCGAAAGCGTATTCGCAAAATACATCACTCGAGTTTGTGTGACTTGTAGAAAGTCTACACAACGAACAGATACGACATACAGTTCAAAATCAATTTTCAATGCAATTGATTGTATATTAAATGGTCAAGTTGTCATTATAATAAATCAAATCAATTATTCGTTGTCGTTCATATCACTGAGACTGACGTGCATTTAGTTTTTTTTTAACTTATAAGTTATAAATTTTATAACTTACGGTATAGTTAACAATGACGATAGAGTTGTTGAGCTTATAAGTCAAAATAACACAAGGATCTTGGCAAATATTTCTGTGAACAAACGAATCTCAATGGAACGTCGTTGACATAAGCTGGCCAGGAATTGAAACCCGACTGCATGTCAGAAATTTAACCAATAACCTACTGTATGTGGTCAGATCATATAGTCAAATAATTAAAGCGCGAACCAAGCCAGCCAACAAAATCCAAATATTTTCGATATAAAAGAGTTTTAATTAATAACAAAAGCCTAAATACAACTGTTTATTTCAGCACGTAGGCAGGCTTTTTAAATATACGAAGAATTTAATAGTAAAATACGAACAAGGTCAAAAACATTTTTTTTACACGCTCCAAATCTCTTGTCGCGACTCTCGGCTGTGAGATAGTGTCTACGACGACCTTCTAGCCTACGACACCGTATAATTTGTGAATAGTTAACTCTTCCATTGTCCAAGCTTCCTTTTTTAATTCTCGATTAAAGGCCTCAGCTACTATGCGAGTCAAGGCGAATTTAAATGTGTACTTATATCGTATTAATGTCGATTCAGGCCTTGTAGTTGAGTAGCTATTTACATATTAGTTAACCTTAGCTCAAGTGCTGCGTTTAGTGTGTGACACGCACGTTTTGTATATTTTCACGACGATATGATAGAATTGACAAATAAAACAAGTTGGCGATAAAACTGGATCTTAAACTGTTCTGCAAATTAGAGCAATTGAAATAGTTTTGTATTATTTTCACAACAGCGCGTTGAAGTCTAAAGTATGAGACAAAATACATTTTAAAATTACATTATTTATTTATTTTATGTACCTGCAAACTTTTAATTTTTGTTACTGTTTTACGAAATCATAAATCGTAAGATGTTACAGACTTAAATTTATAATCATATTGTATGTGAATTGATTCTGAAACTATTTGCTTAAATCAGTTTAGCAAGTTTCGAGCTTTATGTAATTACATTTATAATTTTTTTTAATAAATATAAAAAATGGTACAAAATGGAAACGAAAAATGGTAAAAAAAATCAAAAAAAAAATTGCGTAATGGTCAAGCGTATATTATGACATTTGAGAAACATTATCGCGGAAGGCGGAAGTCTAGCGGCCGGTTATCGAGCATGTGGGAACGAGTATGTTAATGTGTAATGCCTGAGGCGTGCTTCCCGCTGCAAGTGTGACGTGTGACTAACCGGTGCCCATTCATGGCGCACGTAGACTTGCATACACTTCACTTGACGCTTGTCATACGTCTATGGTATGCGTATTAATTATAAGGCGACACTAAACCTTCATCTGTATCCTTGTCAATAATAAGGCAATTTGTTCATTTTATAACAATTTCGGTATCTTTTATTTTTATTCAACTTTTTTTATGACATTTTATTGCATAAAATACAATAAAGTCACGAATAGAGACTGTTCAAGTTCATTTTGACTTGCACCAATAATGACCATTAACGCCGGGGAACTGGAATATGATATGTAAACGATATAATGTAAAGACATGTATAAATACACTATTGTGATAAATTGAAATAAATATTTTAATTTTGATAAATCAATTCCATTCGGTTTTAAAAATCAAACGCATTAAAATAAAATGTTCGGTATTTTAAAGTTCCTGGAATATTTTTGCTACACACATCTTGGTTTCCAGGTTTAATTTTTAGTATGGAAAAAGGTGACAAACGAGCAAGCGGTTCACCTGATGTTAAATGACCGCTACCCATAGACATCCGCAACAAAAATATGTGTTGGCTACCTTTAATGCACAGGACAGGACAGGAAAAAGGATATTTCCTTCTCCTATTCATCCCTTACTCCGTGCAATTCTCCTCTCCTTCCCATTCTATTCTTTGAAGAAACAGGTGTTATTGTTGCGGGATTTACTGTTTATTTCTCAGATAGTCGGTTGTGAGTGCTTTGAAACGATTGCCTTACGAACGAACGAAGTTATAGTGCTAAATATTAATAGTGCTTACAAAAAGAAAGATAAAAATCTATTTGTAATTCTATAATCAATTAATTTTATATTGTAATTTACTTTGATTTCAATTGCTGAAAGAAAATCGATTGTTATTTTTATCGAGTTAACAGTCCTACGAAGTTTGAGGGCCACTGTCCGGCCTTCATATACTTTCGGCATTTGCTGTCATAATTAATGGTAATAAGAATCAAATTGCTATACGACATACCTTGTAACTCTTTACTCGTTGCAACGTAACGTAATGTAAGTTGCGATGGCAATTGACAAGTTCCATACTTGTAATTATGCGACCTTCGCTAAGTAACAACGACCCTTTACATTTGTTCGTAGAAAAGGTATGTTTTTATAGTTATCACATACACGATAAATCTAGCTTGTAATAAAAATGCTGTAAGTTTTTGTGATAATAAACACAAAAACTTTATTGTATAAGTTTTTGTGTTTATTATGACATGTGGTAGGAATCACTAAGTGTTCAGGACAGCTTAATAATCCCATACCGTGCAGATAAGTTAATTTAAGAGCTGCTTGGATTAATGCTTTAACATTTACAGTTCTCGTACCAACCAGTACAGTACAATAACGACTAACTAAGTATTGCTTTTCTCACGTTTTTTCATGATGTATTAAATAAACTTATCCAAACAGGAAAAGTGAAAACGTTTTTCATCTTTTTTTGAGAAGGGATTTTTTATATAATTTGGGATCAAATAAATGAATTGAAGTATACTTTATCAAGTGGGATATGTCCTGATTCGGTATAAGCAAGATATGACGCGATTACTACATATTATGTCAGCTTGAAATAGACGTTGCTTGTCATACAGCTGACTATGTATTGACTTCTGAACGGTATGTGTCTCCGTAGATATATATGTATTACATAACTTATGAGTTGTCTTAATTTAATATAAGTTTCGCTTTCAAGTAATTGTTATGCCATTGACATTGATTATCTCGGTTCGATAGATACAAATACATTAAGAATTCAAGGCTTTCAAAAATGAAGATAACAAGTTGTATTAATAAAAGTTTACATTAGACAAAGTTTTACATCTTTGTGTACATTAATCTTAATGGTACGGGAGTCGAAACGGAGATTTCTGTACATTCTCGAGCGCGTCAAATTTATACATTGTGTACCTTGGACCTTGTTAAGTAGTCTGCATCACAATTCAGTCATCTATGTAGAGCCGCGTGGTGGTAGCCCATTAAATTTGTAAAAAAACCGATCATCGGACATGCTCGAGAGCGTTGGATTAAGTTAGGGTGGGGGGAGAGGTTGAGTACATGTTACTAAGTGTTTCAATAATATGTCGATTTGAGAGCGACGTGGGAGACCGAGCGAAGGAGTGCAGTGATCACATCACAAGATATGCTGACGATTTCAACAAGCCGAAGTAAAGAAATCGTAGATTTTTTTTCTTTTTACCATCTAACGCCACACTTTACCCATAACGCTCGAGTATAACACACCCAGTCGTAAATTTTCATCCATTAGTTAGTAGAAAAACCTTTCACTTGAAATTGTAACCATGCAACTGGGATTCTTTTTAAATATGTAAAGAAAGATCGTCTGATAATTGAATACAATGTGTTCCTTATACATAGGCAGAACTAGAACTGTACTTATGTAAAATGTCAGTTATGAAAATAATATAAACAATTTTATGTTTTATTTATACTTTGTAACAATAAT
>JWHW01032650.1:36442-62082 GCA_000931545.1 Papilio glaucus | reverse complement strand
GTGCGCGAGTCCGGCTTGTACTTGTCTGGTTTTTTATTTCACCTCATCCCAGCATATGTTCTGGATTACTTTCGAACAAAAATAGAATAGATAAAGACATAAGTAACAATAATTAAAATTGATGTAGTGATAGGATACCGCGCCTGTTTGTGTATCTAGGGTTCCGGGTTCGAATATTGTGCCGTGACTAATATGCAATTAAAATGAAACAATAGATTGTAGGTCAGTGAAGGTCAAGAAAGCATTTTCATGTTCCTAACTCTGTCAGCTGCACGATACTATCTGTCCGCGCTGTCAGCTGACAGCAATTCAAAAGACATTAAGTGAATATTAGTACTTCGTTGGCTTACACCCGTCGTTAGCAATTTGTACGGACAGCTCACTGAAAGTTATCGATAACTTGACATAAGTGAATATTCAACGGTACATAATTGCTAATATTTTAGTCAAGGGTAACTCCCTTATTTTGCAGTAATTACTTCTAATTTTATTTATTTCGTACAAATTATATATTTTTTCTTATCTTCCTTCTGGCAAAATAATCAGGGTAACATTTGCTATGTGTGTCAATTCGTGTAGTGTTTTACATTGGTCCTACCTAAAACCTAACGCCATATGCGGTCCTTTGTCTAACTAGAGGATCTTTGTAGGTGTAAGTGTCGATTGTTGTCCCGATAATATCATTATGGGCTACGTATTTTATTGTTTATTAACAAAATATACTAGCGTAACAAATAAGTTTTGTTTTATCAAAGATTACTATACGTTTTTATAAATATTGAGTTAATAACTCACTTGATAAATAGATTAATTTAACTATATTTCAACTAATCATTACGTGAAAAGTCTCTTGAAATTATAAATTAACCAACCATAATATGTGTTCACGAGTACTTTTAATTACATATGGGATCTGATAAAGCTCCGAATGAAAGATTTCTACTCCAATTTGATGAAAAGAGGTTATTTTATTTTTATGATAAAAATCGGAAAGTATTGCTCTAAGTTGTATGAGAATCGATCACATAGATATCAATCCGTGTCCGCTCTATTGAACTTTACTAGATGAATATAAAATAAGTCAATAAGTATTGATGTTCCGAGAGGAAACATCTATTCTAAGATAACGAGCACGGCTCTTACATAATTCAATGCAAATTAATATGCCTCGTGGCATATTTAAACGGCAAAAGGTAACCTCTCTAAATAAACCAATTTATAAGGAATCAATATTTATTTTCGTTTCATTTATTTTAACTTCTATTTACCTAAGGAAATGTTAATTGGTTAAAGAAATTATATAAACCTATGTTTATTTTAATGAATGTTAATAATTGGATACATATAAAAAATACTCAATAGAATTGATAAAACGGAATAGTCTAGATAACATTTTATCTAGAATTTATTTACATTTTTTAATGGAAGAAGGTGGCAAACGAGCAAGCGGATCACGTGATCGCTACCCACAGGCATCCGGAAGAAAATGGGAAAAATATATTTCCTTCTCCTATCTATCCCTTCCCCTTCCGATCCTCTTTGGAAGGAGGAGGAGAGGAAAAGAAACAGTTATGTAATACTAGTTTTTTTATGGTAGAAGGTGGCAAACGAGCAAGCGGATCACCTGATGTTAAGTGAGCGCTGTCCACAGACATCCTCAACAATCAAATGTGTTGCAGATGCGTTGCCTACCTTTAATGGATAGGGATGAGGATATTTCCTTATCCCCGTCCAATCCTCTTTCCGTTCCCATCCTATCCTTATGAGGAATGGGTGGGAAGAGGAAGAGGACTGAAATTAGGCCTCCAGCACCTCACTCATCAGACGAAACGCAGAGTACTTCTACTTCACGCCTGTTTTCCATGAGGTCGTGGTATTTCACCATTCGAGCCGGCCCATTCGTGCAACAGATGTTGTTGTTGCGGGCTCTACCACTGTTAAAGTCCCATCCCACAAGTTGGCCCGGCAAACTTCACTCCGCCCTATAATTCATAGATGGTTCACTATTGTGGCGAAAATGGCATACACATAAAAGATATATGCTGTCGCGGTCTTTTTTGTAGGACTATTTAAGGTTAACATTTCCATTATACATTATATACGTGTAACTCTAACGGTATTTGCCGCGCACACCCGAATAGCTCGCATGTGGCGGCATTTTTTTCTCCGTACCTGATACTTTGGACAATTCACATAATATCTTTATAAATTATAGTCTATATGTTGTTCTGATGTATAAGCTACATTATTGTAAAGTTTCATTAAAATCCATTGAGTAGTTTTTGCGTGAAAGAGTGACAAACATCACAACATGGCAAAACATACCTACAAACTTTCGCATTTATAATATTACTCGGAATAGGAAATTCTCCTCTAAAATACTTCAACTTTCACTTTTACTTTTTTCGTTCACACCTGTCTTCTGTGAGGTTCACCGGCCGACCACCCATTCGTGCAACAGATGTTGCTGTGGTATAAACAAGTCTCTAGTAAGAATGACTTTGCAAATCTATAATAACTGTACTAATAAATAAATAAGTAAATATACATTCACGCCTGTAACCCAGAGGGGTAGGTAGAGATAACGGATTTCCTTTTTGCGCGATCCTGGCACACCTCTCTCGGTTCTTCTACATCCAAACATCTACGCATGCATGCTCGTCGGTTACGGGTACTCCTTATATCGCCCTTCTATGTACGTTACTAATCTGGTTGATATAAGTTCTCCTTGGGCATCCCCTGCCAACGCTGCCACTCACTTTTGCGACAATTATAATAAATTTCATGACCCAATGCTGAGTACACTGCCGCTCGTTAACTGAAATAGCAAAATACTAAACCACTCCTCAAATTAATCTTCTTCCTCTTTCTTAGATGTCTTTATGTAGGACAACATTTTTCTCGAATTTTTAAAACATATGAATTCAAAAATTGAATAAAAAAATTTAAATCTAAAATCGAAAGGTGTCGGTAAAAAAATGTAACCTTAAATTCAGGGCTGTCAAACTTACAATGTAGGCTGAATTGTAAGCATTCACAGCCCTGACTGTCAAGGCATACGATGACGTGGCTGTATTATGTCATACCATAGTTTAAATAAAATAAATATTTGAGATTTCGATACAACATTAATTAATTAATATGCATTGTATAATTATCAAGTCGCATTAAAAATTCAAAACACTGTATATTTCATAATATGTTGTCGGCTGTAGGCTGTTTGGGGCTTTTAATTTTATTGAATTAGTGTACTACTCAAGAGATAATTGTTATAACGACCACATAACCCTAATGAGGTGGTCAGAGTTCATAAAGATCATTTTAAAAGGAAGAACGTTTATCAGAACATTCATACACAGAACACAATTTATAAGAGTTTGCGTATCTTTACACAAACTCTTATAAATTGTCTGAATCGTGGTCAAGCACCAGTTTAATATAAAAAATGAATTATTTAAAAAATATCTGTTTACTTAACATGCTGTAGGTATCTCAATGATTACCAGTTCCAGTTTCCGGTTCTAATTGATCACGACCATATATCGCCAAATACCTCGGCTTGTTCCTGTTTTATGTTGTGAAATCATTCATTGGAACCAGTTCCTTAATCCTTTATATTTTTTTTAATTGAAGCGTTGTTTTTATGATAAAAATTAACACATTACAGTTGTAAGTATTATTTGTGTTAGTTGCGATGTATTTTTACTTCATAAAGTTGAGTAAAAATTTGAATATAGTACCGTATAGTATATGTAATTTTTTTTCGTGTCTGTAATGCTACTGATAACTAGAAAAGCTGGAAAACTTTTTGCTTTGTAGGTAAGATTTTTTTTCATAAATGCTTGACATTTAACGGTGTTTAATATCGAGCTCCAATTTATGACTTTCATACAATTCCCAACGGCCTCAGAGAGTCAATGATTATTGTCAAGCTATCTGTCCAACGCGAGCATGTAAGATAACGTACGATACGGTAGACAAGCTGCCACGATTAAAATCTGTAGCATGGTTTTCATCATAGTTTAACATAAATCCATGTTCAGTGACAAAATACTCAGGTAACTTATGTCGAAGTAACTTGGCATTGGCTTACAAAACGTATGCAAAGTAATATTAACTTAAGTTACAAATAGTATCTCGATCAATGAAATACGTGTAGACTTTATTGCTGAGGATAGGCGTCGTGACTAACTTTTTTCATGCCTCCATTTTCCTTTTCATAGTTTTCAAGAAATAATCCAAAACTTAAAACCCTCCTGACCTTATTAGCACTCATGAATGCTTAACTATACTATTTTGCCTTCAATTTATCCAATCCCTCATATTTCAAGAACGCAGCCAAAATTGCAAAGATAAATAAATAAATAAAGGGCTATTCCTTAAATAAAAAAAAGGAAGATGCCATCTTTTTCTGACACTCTAAGTGATTTTTCGTTTAAAAGCAAATATTTCGTTATCTCTTTATAACAAAATACCTTTACAATAAAATTTGTGAAATAAAATGTTACAATTAATACCGTTTAAATTCGCTCAACCTTGATTGTTATTTTGATATCTGATTTTACGCCCTTATTGACATGATAAGGAGTGTAATGCAATATATTTTTTTAATTCGTTTCATCCGCAAGTAATGTGCACAATTACAGCTTTAAACACAAGTTTCACAACATGTTCGAAAGATAAAATCTCGCGATAACAATGAGAGTAGCTATTATAATTGCCTGTAAGTGGATGTTGTGTTACAATGGACTAGGAGTGATGGTGTACGCTAACACAAAGCGATAACGAAACGAGTCCGGAGCGTCTAGACAAAAAAAACGAAGAACACAAACCAAATAGTGATCCTTTCCTTAACTGCCTAGAATACCCAACTTTTATTAAACATTTTATAAGTGTTAATTTACAATTACTGACTTAGGTGCCTAATAAAGATTCTTACAAGACAGATAAAAGCTTCTAAATAAAGGTAGCTTAGTTCAGAAAAAAAATATTATTAGATAATTTACCATTGAAAACCCTTTTGTTACGTGCAATTTTTCGTCGCATGACGAAAAGTTCGTCGTACGCGCCTGGCCTTAATGGTATTTGGCCTATTTCGCGCCGTTTCAATGTCACGTCGCTTGTGCAACACGTGTGTAATTCGCGTCACGCTATCACGCCGATTATTCTCGCCTCGCTTACACGTCCGATTACAATAATAATTAGTTGACTTACATCTTGCGTCACATATACCTAGATCAATTATAATGTAAATAATTGGCGAAAAAATATAAAATAAATATTAAATTTACTTATAAATGTAAGTGATGTATAAAGCTGGCTTGTTTTCTTTATGTTTGTGGGTATTTATTCGAAATACCTAATACATTAATTATTATCACCAAAATAAAGTACGAGATGAGGATTTGAAAACTTGATCGTGACACTAAACAGCCTACGAATGTAAGCCACATTCTTACCATTAAAGTGGGGACTAGTACAGCATTGTGTATTACCAGGCGAGCCTTCATAGACACATTCTAACTCATCTCTACTGTACCTATAGCCCATTAATTTTATTTTCAGCATTCACTCGTCGTTCAAAATCTTTAACGTGTCTACCATTTCTACTAAATATACATCCTAAATACACAACTTGTTCTATTTCTTTACCGTTAACATTTATATCAATTACTGTCTTACTTTGTTGTCTTTCAAACACCATTACTCTCGTTTTGTCTACATTCATCTTCATATCTCTACCTTGCAATGAATCATTCATTGCATTCAGCACAAATTGTAAGTCTTCCGCCGATGACGTAAACAAGCCCTGGTTATCGGCGTACAAGAGACATTTTACAACTAACTCACCCATCTTTAATCCACAATCATTGTTTTTCAAAGCTTTCAAACAATCATCCATATAGAAATTGAACAGCCATATATATTATTTTGCATACAAAGCCCTTAATATAATAATTAAGCCCACAATTTTCGAAACATTAAATAAGTTTATAACATAAATTAAATTTATCATAAAATTTTGGGTTATACAAGTAATCGTTAATACCTCTGATAATATTTTTGATATTTAAATTGCGTGTACTGTTTCTCATCGAAATAATGTTTTGCAATGTATTTGTAAATTAAAAAGTCATTAGTAATTTTTCAGTACATATAATTGCATAAGGAGTAAAAGCTTATTAGTTTAATGTATATTTGTAATTTTAAAACTGACGCAATATAAGAAACATTTTTCGTAGGCATTCCTCATATTAAGAACAATCAGTTGAGGCAATCAATTTCGTTATGACGCAACATTAAAAAAAATAATTACAATTTGATTGTACTGATATCGTTAAAGGTTTCGACTCTGTACTATTAAAATTATACCGTTACACAATTTCATTGGAAATCGTTTAAACGCACTAAACAATGTCGTTATATTATGTTCGACTATCCTTGAAATACAAAATAACAATATTGTTATTATTCGTCCACTTATCAGTGTTGAACGTGGTGTATAATTTTTAATTTGTTTTGGATTGTTACGTACTTGACAAAGGCTGACGAAAGTTCTTAATGCGCTACCTCTATTTAACCGTGGTTCGATGTAATTATAGATAATTTGGAATGTAAACCGCAAATCCGCCTAATCGTCGGGTAAAGCAATATGATATATACACGTCAAACCGCATTTTGAAATCATAGATCATGCGTCGCCACATTATAGTTGCATTGTTATCGACCTACTTATAAATTCTTCTATATTGTATGTGTAATCTTTGTTTATGTTTAAAGAAGGATTTAGGGACAATTCTATTACCACGTCCCAAGTTACTTTATTAGCCTTGCGGACTCAGCAGATAATGTCTTGTTTGAATTTTGCCAGCTGTAAGCAGGCGAAAATTTTTTCGTAAAAATATCTCATCTAACTCGATGGCAGCGCCACCTACTGGGTGATATACATATATGTAATTAGATACATGTTCTGTATTGAAGTCTGGAAGATTTACATGTGAAATCTTGTGAGATTTAGTTAAATATCAAATGTTTACTTAAATTTTACAAATTTTATGAACATTTTGACATTTAAGTGATTGTATAAGGACGTAGTCGTAATTACTTAATGCTAATTAAAGTTATCAAATAAGTATACGCTGACCTTCTTTATATTTTCATCTTGACTTTTAAACGGTAAATGTACAATTCAAAATTACGCTAATCCGATCACTTCATCCGGTTGGTTAATACAAATGATACAATATTATTCAAAAGCGTACAACGCATTCATCAAGGGCAAGGATGTAGCAATAAAGTTACGAATTATAGCTCGATTTGTGTTGAATAATGACAAAATAATCTGCATGTAATGTTTATGCTTTGGAATATCCAAGAATTTATCAAATATATTTTACTTGGGTACCAGTTTTTTACGTAATGACAAAAAGATCCCTTAAGTAAGTGACTATCGAAGAATCTTCAAGACAATTTAAACATATTTTTTAGGGTCTTCTTAAACGTCTTATATTCAAAGATCAAACAATAGATAGAAGAGTTTACATCAATTTATACCTACATTCTTTCAATTGACTTGAAATATATTCAAAACTAAAGTTGTACCATCTTTCTTGTCCACTAATCGATTAATAGTTTTCTTGACTCACTTGAACTTTAGTTAATTTAAACAGGCAGTTCATGATATTTTAGCCTATAGTTTAATGTGTTGTTTGCCTTCAAATTTAAATGCCCCAGATCAATCCAGAACAATGGTCACTTTTTATAAGCGAAATATGTAAACTAATTTATTTTCTAAGAAGCAATTAATTGAATTGATGTTATTGGACGATCGCTTCACTAATTTAAAAGATCACCGACAAATGGAGGAATAAAAGATGTCTCGACGTCCTTTATGTGTAATCAAAAAAGTGCGTGGTTCTGTAAAAGTTTTTTTTTCTCGATTTTTAGTCAATCTAATTTATATGGGGCTTTTGAAATCACTTCTGCGAAGTTTTTACTTACTTTGTAGTTTAAACTTTTGATATCTTCTAAACTATTGGTCAGAATGATATAGTTCAAGGAACAATTATAATATACATTAAATTCTCTTGATAAATAAGATATTTAAAGGGATAAGGATTCATACCGAAAACGAATAATCGCGTAGTAAGTATCGAGAGCGTTTTAATTAATGTTTCCTAAGATAAAAATGGTTATTGTGAGAAAACTATAGAAGGTAGATATATGTCATCCCGGACTTTTATTTAGCTTATATAAAAAGCTGCAATTATTTCATACATTATTTTAATGTAAGTCCTATGACTTAGCCTACCTAAGCCAAGAAAGTAAAATTCAACGTTGTCATATTATGCATTATTAAGAATAACTCAAAAACTACCGGTCGGATCTTGACAAAAAAAAAATGGGACCAATCGACAAGCATTAGCTCTCGAACAAAAAAAGAATTGTCGAAATCGGTTCATTAGGAGCGGAGTTCTGAGGTAACAAACATAAAAAAAAAACATACACACGAATTGATAACCTCCTCCTTTTTGAAGTCGGTTAAAACACATTAAGACACAATAATTTGTGAATAATACGTTTCTCATTAATATATGTTTTACTTTCCAGGTCCAGTGCTGTTCCCCCCATCGCCCCCCACCGGCCCTCAGCAGTCGAGCGGTGTGGTCGCCGGTGCATCCGGGTACGGGTTTGTACCTCCCGGCTCGTCAGGTAAACCATACGGTCGATAGATGTCCCTAGTCAAATTGTAGGTAGCACTAATGTTTGTACATACCATTTCCCATCCTACGTTGTTAACTTTAACTGCATATTATTCTTACAATTAACTTTATTAATTATCCTAAAATATCACTGAGATTATTTTAATTTCATACACTTTATTATTTCTTATAAAAGAATAGTATGCGGTTAAAGTTTTTTTTTTTGTATACAATATAGCATGATTTAATAAATGCATGATTTGTAAACAATGCACGAATCCCCACACGCTGGATATCCTTAGATATGTTATTAGCAAATTATCACTTGTGTTTTATTTCTTTTTTAATTTAATTGTCTTTTGGTTGTGTTTTTATTTCCTAGATAGAATCGTGTAATTTAATTTTCGTTTTTTTCCTTCTTGTGTTATTTAATTTTGTTACTTTGTTTATAATGTTGTGAATGCAGTTGTAAATAGCCAATGTAAATATTTATTATTTTAAAATAAATAATAAGAATTGTTTACTGTTTTATTAGAATACCTAATGCTTTGTTACTCGCTGAACTTCCTTTATAATCCTGCTGGAATGTGTCTTGCATGCTGCAGCACTATATGCATGCTAATGTATATAAAATGTACATGGGTTTTGCTAAATTATTTAGTTGACTTGTAAAATTATTATAAATTATAATGATTAAAATGAAATTTATTGTAAAATAATTTTACTTTTGTAATGGGGAAAGCATTGAAAAATGAGTGCCTTTTACTTTTAAAATCAAGGAAATGTTCCCTTTTTTATCGAACGAGTGTATGAACATTCAACATCAAACTACAACGGTTAAAACTGTCAATGTCGAACACTCGTAAACCATTATTATGTGCTAAATTTTGTAAGTATCTTTGACGAATTATTAGTCAATGTTTCGAACGGTCATGACTCTATCGCGTCGCGTTAGTTTGAATGATTCATAGGAACATACCCTAAGGTCAATTTGGTTGACTATTCTTTAGTATTAGCGACTGTCTGTTCCGGCAAGAGTGTGTACAGAAATGGACTGTGCGACCTTGATACTGGCCGACCGAATGATAGTTTTAAATCTATCTGTACCCTCTTGTATACTTTTATATATTTTTGACAGGCCATTGCGGATAGAATTACGTGGTTTCATACAGCAAACGAATTAGTTCCGTACATATATAATTAATTTTAAATTACTTATCTATTAATATTATTCAAGCGCCAATAGCCTAATTGTTACGGATGCGGGCTTCGAAATATGAGATCATAAGGTCGAATCCGCATATTGTAGTAAAAAATCTCCTAGCACAGGTTGGAGTAGTTAAAATTATTGTTAAAAAATTATAAACAAAATTTATTATTTTTTTAAGATTAAAAACTGTCGTTCCTTTGTATATTGTTTTATAATCTTTTTAAAAATTCCAGATCCTCATCAAAAATATATTCCGACCGGCGTTCAATTTATTCATGGCAGTCGGATATTAATTGCGTTAAATGAAATTTCTCAATGACTCCGTTATACTTTCGACGTTCAATGTTAACCCATTCGGCTGAACATTCAATTTGAGCGTTCTCTTAATCTAGCGGGCCCTTCGCAGTACGGTCAAACGCATTTTAATTATGAAATTGACATATCAGTCCACCGGCGGCTGGCGGGCAGCGGTCCGCACGTTTTATGATTTAATAAAAGAGTTTGGACTTACAAAATTAATTGGCGACCCTCAGCTAGCCCGCCTTTGCCGTTTCAAGTCCGGCTTTTTCATATTTATCTAATGCATATTTATTCGTTTGTTATATGAAAACCGAGGGAGTGCTCTCATGTGTGACGCTATCATTTAATTAAACGTTTAATTATTTTGTATTTAAAATTTAGCAATTTGAAAGTTAAATATTTAGTTTTTATTTAATTTATTTTTTAATAATTAGTTATGTCAATGTTATTTCATTTAGAGTTTTATTTTGTGATTTTTATTATTATTTTTTATTAGAATCGTAAAATAATGGATATATAAAATAACATATCCCACCAAAACCATTTCATGTAAAATTGGTTTCTGCGATTTTTAATATATGTCAAAAACAACAGTAAATTCCAAATAGACTACCATCTTCTGCTATCCTTCAGAGATAAGTTATAACAAATACAAAACAAAACACAGTATAGGGCAATGAAATAGAATTTTGAGTGTAATTCATAATATTATCTATTTTTAAAGCCCATATTTGTCTAAGGGCACGTAGTACGTCGCTCAAAAACTACATATTAATGTACATATGTGATGCTTAACATTTGTAAATAATAAAGGATATTTTTCGCATGTTATAAACAAAAAGGCAGTCACTTCACCTCGGATAGTTGGAGACAAAGATTTTAATTTTGAATGGTTTGGTTCTGGCACATCTTTATTGTTCCTTTAATATTAAGTGAAAAATACTGCACTGGTATTAAGAAAGTTTGTACTTTAAGTACGAATATGTTTGGTCACTGTTCTGGGATATATACTAAGGCCTTAGAAAGGTATATCTTCTATGTCTTTATACATTTACAGATGAAAATCTTTTCTCATTACCTCCCCTTCGAACCTTATGGATTCTCAAATTTGATTGCTTTTCGTAGACTTTTTCGTTTTATCCGGTCCGAAAATATTCTGTACTATTTTCTCCAAAGCCAAAATGACTGTTAGTAGAAACACTCTAGCTTCCTTTTAAATATGACAAGTTTCATCCGATGTCAATCGTTAGGTAAAGTTCGTCTCATTCACTGCTCATTATAGGTATTATGGTATTTCACTATGAGACAAGTTCTCATAGTGAAATACCAACCTTAAATATATGTAAAACTTAGGCGACGTTCGCACTGTGCGGCTAGTCGTAACAAAGTAAACCGTCCAGTTGGCCGTAAGTTACGGTTGCCATTGCGGCTAACCGGTATAACGGCTAATAGAAAAAGCATCTGATTCGTGCGCTGCCAAAGGCGAACGACCTTAATACGATCCCGTAATGCGTATAGTGCGTCTAGCAACCGTCTGACTGTCCGCAATGAGGCCGCAGCGATTTCGGCTAACCGCATAATGCGTATGGACTCCAATTTAATGATACCGATAGTAAAGGATCACGTTTAGGATTCGTCAGTTATCACTGACTAGATCATTACTCGAAAAGCTTTGATTTTAATTTTTTTTTCAAACAATTCCATCCGAAATTGAATTTTTCGAAAAATCTCATGCAGATTTATTGACCCATGTAAATAGATTCATTGATAGCTTCGAGAGCATTGCTAATTCTCATAAAGATATGAATGTATGGTTTTATTCTTCATATTTATCTCAAACTTACCTGTTGGGGGCTGTTATTTAAGCCTTATAACAAGATACCAGGGTTAATAACTGAGCTGAAATCAAAATACCTTTCCACTCCATTGTCCGCCCTTGTTACAACTGCCACAAATATCTTCTCGCTGACTGGTCTATTGCCGAAATCTTGACTAGTTTGTCGATTCATCTTATGGAATGACTAAAGTACATTGACTAGTTCATAGCTGCCATTCCTGAGTCTTTTGGTCAATCGATCATCTGTTCTATGAGCCACTTACGTTTAGCAATTACCAGTTCTCTAGGTTCGGCTACGGAACTCATAATTTCTGATATGATCTCCCGGAAGACCATGAGCATTGTCTTGTATATTTTAAATTTTAATTAAAGACCCTAAAAGTTAAATTCACATGGTTGTCTTTTATGGATATAAAATCTACATCCGAAATGCAAGCTAGTTTTTGAGTTGATGTAAGCCTCAACTACTATGCCCCTGCATATCTCTTGTTTTCGTCTTGTTCCTATGAAAAGGTTGAATGAAAGCACTACCTATTTTGAGATCTTTTTAATTCTAATCATTAAACTAGACGATTCCAGTGTACACTCTGTATCTCTGTCTCAAAATCTTTGTATATTTTTTCACTAGTTCGCCTTTTCCTAATCCGTCCTGTAATGACGTAAAATATTGCTCATAACTTTTAGTATCTTTTTATTTTCATTTATTTCTTGTATATATGTATATATCCAAACAAAGCAATGGAGAAAGAAAAAACTATCCTCTCACGAGACAAATAATTGCTATTTCTGTTTGGCCTTGATTCTATCAGCACTAACTTGTTTTTTTTTTGTGTAAACAATTTGTAGGACAGGACACGTGTATTATTTATAATTATCTTTACCTTTTATAATTTAATGTACAATATAAATACGGTATTATTGATAGACTTGTTCGTTATTAATTTTTATTTATTTTTTCTATTCACGTTTTTAGTCATGATAACCGAGTTAATGGGAGGACCGAATTTATTTCTCCAGACCTTAGATCAATTCCAGTATGGTAAGTATTAAGGATTTTTAATGCACACGATAAATTTCAATGTGAAGAAAACTTGACAAAAATTATAAAAGCAATATTGGTTATTTCGGCTACGAATTTAAATACAGATTTTGTAGGCCATTTAGCTAAATATTGTCTGTAATACCTTTTTAATAAAATATGTTAGTAATAGCTACCTTGCGGCACTTGATGTTTAACCGATGAATGAAGAGAAACAAGACAAATTTATGATGAAAAAGTGTGGCAGTGTTGACGAACGTCCCAGGAGAATTTATATCAATCAGATTAGTTACATGCCAAAGTAAGGAATACCTGTAACCGACGGTCATGTATGCGTAGATGTGTGGATGCAGGAAAAGCGAGAGTGGTGTGCCAGGATCGCGCCAAATGGAAATCCGTGATTTCTGCTTACACCTCAGGGTTACAGCACGAGCGCATATTTATGTTTATTCAAGTGATGTTTCAAATAACCATCAAGCTTAACAGATTTTTTTAGGAATATTACACTGATGAAACTGATGCATACTTTGATGTTCACAGAAATTATTTTTACTTTGCCTCGTATCCGAAGCATAATAAAAGAGCATCGGCGCTCCCTTTTATACATGAAAGCTTCCGCGACTTTTATCGCGACCTCGGGAAACATATCAAGCGTTATCCACTTCTCAGCGTCAGGTATTTGCGTAATAAATGTAATTTGAGACGAGCCTTACGCCGTGTCGCAGTAATGAATGAGTGTTTTTATAAAGAATTTAAAAGTAAATGAAAAAAATAAGATTTAGGTTTGTGAAGTTATAATGAAAAAAAAACGTTGTTTTGTGTAAGATATTTTTAATTTGTGATATTAGGAGTTATTGAATGATAGTTTAAGATTATACATAATGATATCATATATAAATGAAATAAATAGTAAAGGGTTTTTACAAACCATAAACAGATGATACAATTAGTTTAGGCCGAATAAACTAGATGGCGCCATAAGTGGTTTAAAACGCGATGTCAAAATGTATCATGAATCTGCGTGTTTGGGCAGCCCAATACTTCAGTTACGCAGTTACAATTCGAGTTGACGCTGTGGTCTAATCCAATAACACAATGAATAATTAGTCATTCTTGATAAAACCTTACGAAGGAACATTCGAGAATACTTAACACTTGGTGGTTTAGGCTAAATCTCACAACATTGGTTGAACTGATGATGCCTTCTCAAGCCATTGCTTGCTGACAAGGTACACTTGAAATTTTTAGGGCTAATAGCAAACTTCTCGCTTCTCCTGTGGAGCGAGAGAGTGAATATGCGGTTGACTCTTTTCCTGGTTACAGAACTGAATTTATTTTCAATAGTAACACAATGCCTGCGTACAATCATAATATGTTCGTAGAGATCAACTCACAAAAATAAGTTTATCAATATTTTACTACTAAAACTAAATAATATTTGGTAAATTTATTGCATGTTGAGTTTGATTACGTCACCCTCCACACGTAGCTCCGGCGTAGTAGTATCCCGCGTAGCAGTGCTACGGAAGCGAGGCGTCGCGTCGTAGCGGCGCCGCGCCGGAACCCGCCTGAAGGGTTGTGCCGTCACAAATCAAGTTATGAGAAACGCCACAAAAGGAAACTTTGTGCATTTCCGACCCGGCGAGCGTGAAATCCGACACAAGTGCACCGACATCTGATTCTATTCTCCCAAAAACAAACAATACAAACGAATTAATATTTTAAATTATCCTCAATACAGATACGATGGCTTCGAGTAATGTTGAGATTTTGTTTTGAATTGCTTAACGCTATTATATTGTAGTTGTATTTATAAATCTACATTTAATTTAAGTTTAAAAATGTAGCTTCACATAAATACGAGTACTTTGATTTACTACTATTATAATTTTTTATTGTTATAATATACGAATAAGATCTGTGACGTATACGTATGGTCACCATCATTTATTAACTACAAATTTAGGTTGATCTGCGAACAATATGGTCATGAGAACAATCTAAGATACAGATAGTTCAATTTAACTTTGCGCAATGCCTAACATATGTGTGCGTATCACTCATATAAAGGGAGTGCGTACGAGTGAGCTTGATCGGAGGACCGCCAAAACAGCCAAAGCTGCAGATACGCATACGTCTTCTTACCTCTGTGCGTCAATTTGGATTGAACTATCTACATAAATATTACTCAACATGTAGTATTTGCATAAACATAAGAAATCTTCAATGGAAAATTTAAATTTAAATATTCTTGTTTTAATCACTTATTTTTGTTTGCAGGTCCGGCGCTGCCGAGGTATTACTATCGAGGATTCTTCCTTAGATAAAATTTAATGCAATGGCCGATATGATTTAATGAATTCGAAGTACCTTAAACTTTTCTCTTATAATTTTATCAATATTACCATAATCTTATAATTAAAATAATAGAAAACAATTTGTAAAAAATAATATGTAAATAGGCAGTCATGAAACTGTGATATTTGTGAACAGATGCTTCATATATTTAACTTTTTTTTTAAATGAATTATGATTTTTAGTGACATTAATATGCGTAGGTGGATGTAACTTAAGAGTGATTGTCACTTGAAAATGAGTATGAATGTAAATAAAAAAAATATATTGTATAATTTCCTTTTTGTAATCTTTTATTCTGTGGATGTGTGTGTGTTTGTGTGTGTGTGCACTGTAAATATGACAACCCACCAACTTGTCCACGCGAAACACGCGAATAATATAATCCTCTCCCATCCTTTTCTAATAAAATACCTCAGGCATCTCATTCATCAGACGACAACCGGAAGGATTCCACTTGACTACACATAATAAGCTACATTTACACTAGTGTCTGAAAATACAAGTGTTATTGTTGTTATGACTGACTTTTCACTGTTTGCCATGAAGCATCTACAGCTACACCGGGCTCGATGCGGTAGGGCGCAGAAGGCGCCTAGCCTAAGCCTCATTAAGAGTAACTTAGCTCGAGGGCTCGGCTAGGGCTGGGTGACCGGCGGAGGAGGTGAAGTAGCGGCGCGACGCCAACTTCAAGTGTTGGGATATGGTAGGCAGCTCTAGGTCCACGTGTAGCTCGAAGTTGCGCACGAACCACGGTGACCCGGTGGCTCTGCGCAAGAATCTGTTTTGGATCACCTGAAGTCGGTGTATTTGTCTAGGGGAAATGTCAAGGATGACACCTAGGTATTTTACCTTATCTTCCCAGGGAATTAAGCTGTCCATGAGTTTAATGGATGGCAGACGCGGAAAGTGCACTTTCTTATGTCGCAAAAAGAAAAGGTCCGCACTTTTTTTTGGATTTATTTCCGGAGCCATTCACCGAGAGTGGCGGCTGCGGTCTGGAGACGTCGACATCAGGCTGAAGGCATGATGTGAAATGCAGGTGTGTATGTCATTGGTGTAGAGAGAAAATATGACTGGGCCCAACACAGAACCTTGAGGCACCCCGGCTCGTACAGGGTGTGCTTGAGAGCACACTCCCTCGACGCGGTATCGGGACGTTCGATTACTAGGGAAGTCTTGTATTATGCATACGAGACGATCGGGAACTTAAGGTTACTTCAACTACCTCAAGGCACTAGGCCTAGGCGAGAGTTTAATCAGAAGATTGGGTTAAACAAGAAGAAAAGTAAAGAAACCACAGTTCGCACCTACCAATGATATAATATTTATTTTCGGATTCTTTAGTATATTAAATCACAAGCTATTATTTTCGTATTGTCGTCTAATGGACAAACGGGTATTGCTTACATAGCTGGTTAATAAGATAGTTGTTGCTACCTCCCTTCAATAAAAGAGATGAATGAACATCTTTTAATAATTTATAAAAGTGATATAAAAGTGACTGTTTCTTGTCAGTTATAATTAATTGTACGGCCGCCATTCTACTAAGATGAATTTGTTATCTAATCATCTATATTGAAGCGATTTTTTTCGTAACGTTATTACGACATGACCACGTGAGTGGTATATTGCATAATTTTGAAGTAGTGGGTACTCCATGGTGACGTAAGAGCGTGCACAGATCGTCTTATATATACAAATTAGAACGTGTTCAATAAAGTAGTGAATTTATAGCATATTATGTGAGGTCTTTCTGTTTTATTAGCCGATGTCCAGATAAGATATGGATGAAAGGAATCTTTGAGTTTTTTATGAGGCCTTCTTTCTGTATTGAACAACTTTCAATCTACGTTGATAATAATGAGTGATATTGGTTAGTTTGAGCTGTATTCTAAGTTTGTCTTACTTGTGCTGCGCATAGTAACTTAAAAAGATTAATTAAATGCCCTCTTAAGTGTGTCAAGGATCTGATCGATATTTCTTATACAATAACAATTTTATGAACTGCAATTGCATCATCATTATCGTCGTGAACTGTTTATCGTGGTTGAAACATAAACATTAAATAAAATATGAGTTGTTATGGCATATCTACACAATATAAAGGTACAATGTTTAGTTTATTTATCTATTGTTTTTTTATCTCGTTATTGTCATTATAAAATGAACCGCTATTTATTATTTTTCATCACATTCGTCTTGTATTTTGTAATTGTCAAAAGTAACTATGACGGTGAGCATGTTTCTTTACTAAATATTTCAAATGTACTCCTAAATTAAATAGAACGCAGTGCTACTTATTTCTGCCTCTAGGTGGTAACTGTTTAATGAACAAGCATTATTTGGGTCCAAATGACGTCGTGTTGACTAAACGCAGTAGTACTAATACTCCTAGTAATAGTACTTTGCGTTTCATCTATTAAGTAAAGTGCTAGACACCCAATGCCTTTCCTGTCACTACTAGATTAGCATAAAGTCTGGCAAAATGTTTGCAACTCACCTAGTTGTTAGGTATATCTTTGTGCAGCAGTGGTCACTTATCATCAAGTGACTAGTAAGCATTTGCCTCTTTCTTCCACTAAGAAGACATAGTGTTATTATTTGCCTTCGACTTACGAACTATAGGTCGAAGGTTCGAATCCAGACAGGCGCCCTTACTTTGTGTAATTTATTTCATCACCATTGCTCCTAAAACGGTGAAGGAAAACATCGTGACGAACGTCTTAGAACCACCAAATTCGAAGTCATGTGACATCAATCAACCCGTCCTGGGCCAGCGTGGTGGATTATGGCCTCTTCCCTCTCTCGGAGAGGAGGCCTGTGGCCCTGCAGTGGGGAAATATACTAAAAAAGGTTGATTTATTTTTATGTTTATTTAACAAGTTTCAGATGCAACCTACATAATAGAAAGTAACAATGAATTTAATAAAAGTCGTACAAGTAGTAAAGACGAACAAAACACTTTAGCTTTAAAAAGTGACGACTGCAGACTGACGTCAGCAAGTTATACCATGTTGAGGTATTTAGATGTTTATACAAATTACGCAGCCAACAAAGAAAACATCATGAGATCACGACGCTCGTGTTACAGTTTTGTACTTTCACATGTTTTTATGTTTGTACTCGTTTTAGCGTCAAGTGACCATTTCTAAAATACGAAAGGCGAAATTACATGTTGTTAAAATAATCACATCTTTTACTACTGGTCATATTTATTTGTCATTGTACGCAACATAGGCAAGACATCACTGTCAAGTAAGAGTTATAAATGCGAATGAAGCGAGTCTTGTATCTAACACAAAATCGGTGATCTCTGTCCACTGCCGTAATGCACGTTTATTTTACAAAGCGCATTTGGCACAAATGATCGTGATTATTTTATGTTTAAATAGGAATAAGCTACTAAAATAAGAAACTTAGATGATATAGAAAGGGAACGGCGCCGCAATATTTGATTCAAAAGTTATTACGCAAAAGTAAAACTTTTATTTATTTCGGTATATTGTGAGGTCGTAGCACTTTCCCAGTAGTACCCCGCCTATCCATGGAATAGCTCTACTAATATTAAAACAAGTCCATCATACCCATAAGGTGACAATCTAATGAGTTACAGAAGAGTAAAAGGATACTGCCTTTTCCTATTCATTCTCTTCCCCGCCAAAACCTCTTCTTCATCCCATCCTTATTAGAAAGAGATAGAAAAGGTAAGAGGACTTAGGCCTTCGGCACCAGACGAAACGCAGATTACTTCTACTTCACGTCTGTTTTCTGTGAGGTCGTGGTCGGTCCACCGGTCGAGCCGGCCCATTCGTGCAATAGTAATGTAAAGCGAAAATTGATTATGACTGACTTAGCTTTATTTTATCTTGGTGGAACGATTCTTTTAAAGATGTTATAATAAATCTGCTTTACAATAATGTTACTAAATTTAGTTAAGTTCAATATAGGTGTTTCAAATTTAAACTAGATTTTTTATTGAATTGGCGATGCAGGCATTGTTTAATTTATATCAGAAACATTGTATCTACACAAACAGCTTCAGTGTAGGTATGGAATGTAAAATTCAATGACATCAAAGTGACTGTTGGCGTAACAAAACAAAGTTTGATTTTGGTTCTCGTAGGAGCGAGGGATTGAATTAAACTGCTATAAGCATGTGTCTTTCTTAGCTAAAGCTATCACAACACTTCAAGACAAGTCTAGCTCACAGCGGGCTCCAATATTCCATGCAAGTCTTCAGTATCGACTTGTATGACAACCGGTAAGTAGGTACCTGAGTAGGTAACGGTGAACCGAACGTAAAAATACTTTTGAACGGATTCCTGGTGCTGGAGCCAGTTCTGCAAGTCAAAGGGCACTTGAATATGACCCACCACGAGAATCATATGGAATATCATATTTAATAGGTCGACAATTTTTTGTCAAAAGCTTAACTGAATCTGTTCCGTTTGCTAAAATTAAAGACTGGGTTCAATCGCACCCTTTACATTCGATCACGTTAATTATCCAAAAATTTCAGGTCATCCAAATTGTTAAAATCAGTAAAAAAGACGAAATCCATTGCCATTCACCCACAAGCCAATGTTCTAAATTTAAATATTGCTTAACCTATGTTATTATTACTACTATGTTATTATTTTTAGCTTAGACAGCAGCTAAACGCGATTTTGTCGTACCATTTTTTCCAAAACAACTGTTAAACACTTGTCTAAGGGTTGTTTATGGTTTTTGTGGTAAGGCGGATAATAACAGTGGTAGAGCCCGCAACAACAACATCTGTTGCACGAATGCTCCTCTGACCTTTAAAGGTAGGCAACGCATCCGCAACACATTTGCTTTTTGCGGATGTCTATGGGTAGCGCTCACATAATATCAGGTGATCCGCTTGCTCGTTTGCCACCTACTACCATAAAAAAAAATCTGTCCTCGACGGGAATCGCACCTACGCCTGCGACGTGAAATGAAAGTATCGTATTAACTACGCCAACAGACCCGTTATACAATCTACTGACAGTTTATAATAAGCCTAGTCCGTCGATCGGTCGGTGACACAGTCACTGCAGCGGGTAAGAAAGTCGCATGAGTCCTCTATGATTCGGTCGGATATGATCGTCTCCGTATCTACAAACCGTTGTGAGTTTCGGTCAACTTGTACAATAAATACTCATAAATATGTTTGCATTGAATATAATTACTAAATATTCTTCTCAGTAAGTGAAACAGTTCGTCACTTAAGTAGCAGCTAATCCAGCCAAGCCGTTTGCTAAGTTACAGAACATAGGCTGGAAAAAGAACATTAAGTCAATATCATGTGTTACATAATTAATATAACAGTATAATCCATAGTAAATGGGTTCGTTTATTATTTAACTAACATGGTGTTTAGCTTTTTATAACAACCAAACACTTATAGAATCACAAAAATGTTTGCTCAGGCTTTAAAATTTTGGATATTTGAACACAATGCTAAACGAAGGATTGCCACAAAGAACTTTTTTTTAATTATTTTTTTTTTGGTAAATCGTCTTGAACATGTTTAAGGAGTGTATTTAACGCATCTTTGGTTTTACAACTAGGTCTAAGTTTAGTATGCGCAAATATTTTCTCCCTGGTCTTCCACAAATAAATACTTACAGGAAAACACAATGCAGTCGCGTTCTTTATTACTTGAGTAGCTATACCGGTTACTGGATCTGTTGCAGTTGGTGCAGCAATCGCTTCTGAAAAATACAAACACTTGAGTTATTATTACTAAAACCTCACATAGCCCTGTACATAGTCCTCGTCTCTAACTTCCTGCATCTTACAACTGCCTTGTGGAATGATCTGTCTATCTGATCTTATAAATTTAGGTACAATTATTTTTTTTATAATATCCGCTCACAGCCGTAACCCAGAAGGGTAGGCAGACATCAAGGATTTACATTTGGTGAGATCCTGGCACATCTCTATCGCATCTACATCATACATCTAATTTTTTTATTTAATTCGCAATACACACTTGTAGTCATTGCATATAGACATGGGTTTTATTTTACGAAGTAGCAATTAAAAACTTACCGGAACATAATTTCAAGAACAACATTGAGAATATTAAAATAAAATTAAAAGTGTTGCCCATGGTTTTAGTCAGGTAATATGTTTATACGAGTTGACTTTACGTTTAAGTAGTTTTCTATTATGTTTATCAACATACATAAATAATTCGTGAGATATAATTTTTTTACGATGGCTAAATCATAAATGATTTTATAATTTACTTAAAATTTATTACTTTATCGTGTTTTGTGCATTCATTTTGTTGACGTATTAATTGTATTATAAATTTTAAACCATGGTAGAGCCCGCAACGACAAAATCTCTTGCACGAATGGGCCGGCTCGACCGGTGAAGTACCACTCACAGAAGACAGGCGTGTAGTACCAGTATTCTGCGTTATGTCTGATGAGTGAGGTGCCGGTGATCCAATTCCAGTCCTCTTCCCCGTCTTATTCTTTTCTAAGAAAGAAAGGATGGGACGGGAAAGAGGATTTGCCGAGGAAGAGGATATATAGGAAAAGGAAATATCCTTTTTTTCCAGTATATCCCTTCCCCTGTCAAATAAAGGTAGGCAACGCATCTGGAACTCATTTGATTTTTGCATGGGCAGCGATAATTTAACATCAGGTGACCTGCTTGCTAGTTTGCCACCTTCTTCTATTACAAAAGTGACGTTTTATGGAACCATGGAACCACCTCGAGCGCCTTATTCTGCTGCCGAGCAATAGACTCGATAGTCAATATTCAATTTAAATTTAAAAGGCGCCTTAGTCGAGAGAAATTACTGAATTACCAGCCATTTAAAACCAGAAACTTCCATTTTAAAACCAATATTTTGTTGAAAATATTCATACAATTATATTCTAAACATTTAAAAAAATGTAACAAATAAAAAATAATTAGAATAATTTTTATTTTAAATTTGTATTTGAAAAACGGTTTGGAATATAAAAAAAATCATTCGATCTTTTGCTGCTATACGCAACGTAGAATTAAAAAGTTAAAATGCCGGTGAAGAATGCGCTCTTAATGATAGTATCGCGTGTTAATATAGCTAATGTACACCACAAATGTACACAAAAGTAGAATCATGGATCATCATACATATTACGTAGGGAACAGTGGCGAAATAGTGAAACTGTACACTTCGAACGAACGGATGTCTGACTGACACTTAATAGCTGTGAGGCAACGACTTCACGAAACTTATTTTATTAATTATTAAACAATTTATATAAATGATCAATCCTATAAATAATATCGTTTAAAACTTGTAACATACCTGAACAATTTTTTTAGTTTTATATATTCTTATTCATGATAAATTGGCTTCTTTATACAATTGAAACAATATATCTTGACATTAGTATTACTATAGCGGGCGTGCGTCTTTCTAAATTACCGATTCATAGATCCAACGGGTACTTAATCGATAACTTATATTGTTCAATCTACTTAGTTATATTTTGAAACGATTATCAAAGCGTGGATCGTGCATGACCTTAATGTTCAAAATTGATTAATAGTGTTGAAATTCACGTATAATTTGACGTGTCAAAACAGTTAATAATATTTTTCAATTGCGTATACCTGCAAGTTTTATTTGTTTATAATGCCAATCCCGCTTGATCTAAATTAGTAATTTGGTCAAGAGATGGTACGCATTAGTTTGGCAACCACCTATTTGCTCTTCTCTTGAAGGTATTCATAATTAACAGTAACACTGTCACTGGTAACTGTTACAATCTTTTGCCGTACACACGAAGACGATGCTTCTAAATCCGTACTCACTATTTTCATTTTAATAAATCTACCACGAAGACCTTCTTCAGTAGGAATGTAATTCAGTTCTTTCAAATACTAAAAAAAGTCTATAATTCGAGTATCTGTAGAATAGATAATATAACCCTGAGTTCGCACTGCCGAAACTCTTTACATAAAACAACTTTTGTTTCCGGCATTGTGAACTCACCGTGAGTTGTCTGTTTACTCTTCCCCTTGTTTAATTTTCTTTTCTCATTACAAATTTTTAAAGCGAATTAGTAACATCCAATCAAACAAATACTTTTTAAATTGGAAATAAAACAATAAGATAAGGACTTTAATTCTTTATTGGTTTTTAAACTAACATTTTAGTATTACTAGGCTTTCTCCGCTTAGTAGTTTTGTAAGCCTGCAACAAAAAATATTCATTTATTAACAAAATACTACCAATAAACAAAATAAGTTCGTGTTCGTTTGTAACAAGATATTTTTTTAAATAAAATCAATGATTTTATTATTCATAGAATGTAAGGACAGTAATTCATCTTCTCTGGGTTCCATCCTAACGGACGTTGGCGACCATCATGGCAACATGAACGCTCGACACACCTAATCTAAAGAAAGGACGCGTGGTTTTATCAAACCATTGGAGTAGTAACCATTTTTCAGCCAGGATGTACTTCTCCTTTCTAGATGTCTTTTCCCCCGAGCCATATGTCATAAGTAAGCACTATTATTGATAGCACATAATTACTTACGTGGCCATTAGCTCTTAGCCTTCGCAAATCTGAAATAGATATTAATATTATTACAGGATTTTAAATTTTCTATTGAGCTAAAAATGTCTGCAAGAACCTTCGGTTATTCTCATACCATTCAAGGCTGCTCTTTCGCCTTCTTGTAATATCAAAATATAACATTTAATAGTTAAAAACCATAAAGAAAATAAAACTATGACAACACAAACCTCAGTAGCGAAGATGTTAACATTCTGAAGAAAAGAAAACAATCAAAATTAAAAGTGTTACATACCACACAATTTATAAATAGTACAAGTAATTATGGAGTTTAGTACATACAAATCTCTTTGATCGAGACATGAAAAGTCGAATAAATGCAGGTCGGATGAAATGGCGACAGATAACTGGAACAATTTGTGATCCACGAACGGCCCTTAAGCATAAGGGACAGGTGTACAAGTCGGTCGTAAAACCTGTCGTTTTGTATGGATCTGAGTGTTAGGCCACCAAAGTTTCGGGTAAAAGAAGGTTACATGTGGCCGAGATACGAATGTTAAATTAGATGTGTGGTGTGACGAGGATGGATTAAATTAAGATATATTAGAGGAAGTCCAAAAGATGCGTCAGTGACAGGGAAAGAGGAGCAAGAGGTTAACGTGGTAAGGGCATGTTATGCGGAGGGATAAGGGACAAATAGCGATGAAAGTAATGAGAATGAACGTAGATGGTTACGATCGTAGAGGAAGACCGAAGAAAGTATGGATTGTGTGAAAGATAATGTGTAAGAAGGGTGTGAATGTGACGGCTGATAGAGGGATATGGACGATGAGAACATACTGTGCCAACCCCAGAAAGATGGGAAAAGGGCGGAAAGATGATAATTATACTTTATAATATTAGTTAGGTATATTTTATATTCACATATAACAGATATAGGCTTTATTTATAATAATTAAGAGAATAATATTTACATACCCCAGCACAAGTTTTTTTCGTCTCTAAATTAGGAAAAAATATAATGATTGTTTTTATAACTTAGTTATGTATGTATGTTAATAAAAATAAACGAAAGTAAATTCTATCAGTTTTTTTTATTTACAAAAGTCCTTTCATGAATAGTTGGTCTTTTAAATACATTTGTGTGGCCACAACAAGGTGTTTTTCACCAAGTTCAATCGGTCAAATTTGGTCAAATGTGGGCTCATTTTTCATCTTTTAAGTAATAAGTAAACTTGAATATAATTCTTAGATGATTTGGTTAATAAACAATAAATTTGGGTGTTATAGCTGTTACTTGGAGTAAAGATTACCTGATGTGTCTCCTGTGAAGTAAATTAAAATTGGAAATTATAAAAAATAGAAGAGAGAAAGTATAATCTATGGATAGAAATAAGGTAGGCAGAGATTATGGATTTCCATTTGGCGCGATCCTGGCACACCTCTCTCGCTTCTTCTACATTCATTCACATTCATACGCATGTGCTCGTCGGTTATGGGTGATCCTTATATTGCCCTTTTTCAGTAAACCTCTAATCTGATCGATATAAGTTCTCCTAGGTTCCTACTCACTTTTGAGACATAAATTTGTTTCGTTACTCTCCTTTCATTCACCCTTTCAACATGCCCGAACCATCGAAGCATACCTTTCTTA
>JWHW01032650.1:0-21589 GCA_000931545.1 Papilio glaucus | reverse complement strand
CTATAGACGTAAGGAAATCTTTCGACGTAAAGGTACCGCCTTAAATAAGATACAAGTTTTTTTTTCATTCGGTTCAAGATCGCTTCTTTGTGGAAAAAATTTGAACTATGCCAGTGGATAAACTCAATCTGTAGACGATTAGGAATTCAATCTCGAAATTTCGTACATTCAGTACTTAAATTACAAATAGCTTGCCTTTTATAGTGCTGTGTAAGATAGTGTCAGTATTAGTAAGTTAAGACTTTTTATACTATCTCATAATGTCAATAAGTTTTTTTAAGAATTTTTGATTGCTAGCTTAGAATAGTTGTTTGTAAGGTTGCGTGAAAAATTTATTGATTAAGAAGGGACTGACTTCAGATCTCTCATAACAGGGCAACGGCCCTACTCCCACATAATGGTCACGATTCAGCAATGATCTCCCTAGACCATTACTGAGGTTGTTTATTACGATAGGATTAAAAAATCGTAATGCCACCATTGTTTTGCTTAAGGTCTGTCTTCTTTCCACACCATTTTTGGTATGAATACATTTTTAGAACGTTATTCTTACAGTGGTAGCGAGCTTTACAACCAGAGTTTTATCAGATGAAATACTTATTTATTGCGGCAACGCGGCAACCTTCAATTGCCTTTTATCACTTTTATTATATTATATTACTAGCCGAGACTCGTCCGCGTGGAATAGTGACTTTGAGCAGCATTTTTATTTTTTTAGGCTAATTATTTTGCTAATTAAATTCATCCATACATTGAAATAAGCTATTCGCCGCGCCGCGCCGCACCCTGCCCCCGGTACGGCGGCGCAGCGCTCATTGTATACGGCGCGAAACTTAGCGAGTTTCATACTTGCGTTCATTTCAGTTTCACATTTTTAATGACTTCGTAAATGTCACTACCTACCTTAATTCTTCTCTGTATTTCTCTAATATTTTGTCTCTTGTCGCAAATTTATGAAACATTCTCATAAACCTTACATATTTCCATACAAAATTTCATCCCCTATTTTTATTTTACCCCCTTAAGTGTAAACTTTTTAATATCATATTTATTTATATCTAAGTAAAAACCCTAAAAAATAAGTTCCAACCTTTTAGCTTCAAATATGACGAGCGTTCCATACAAACTTTCATTCCTTATTTCAACCCCTTGCAAATCTTTTTTCGCATTATAAAGTCGGCTTCCTCGGGCTCTAGATTATGCCTGGACCAAATTTTATTTAAACTGGTTTAGTATTTTAGGCGTCAAAGCGTAATAGACAGACTAACAGAGTTACTTTCAAATTAATAATATTTTAAAAAAGTAGGGATTAATGCCGGCTATTTGTTCTTTCTTCCTCATCGTAATATTGTTATACATTGACAATTCCTTTTGTGGGAAATTAATAAAATGTGCGAAATTAGTTTCGTTTAATAACGTTTGTAAATCAGAATAATGAAACAATATTTTGTAATGAAATCTCTTATTTATTTAACTTCCGATGCATTTTTTTTCAATGGAAGACTTCCTGCAACAGTTGTATTACAATATTAGTAGATTGCGACATATTATAGCGCATCTTCTTGATATATCTTATGAATAAATACATGAAGATGTTCTCTTAATCGTCGCATTATACAATACCCAAGAAAATTCTAGTAAATTGTTTTTGTTAACATAATACAAGCACATCGAAGTATATTTTAAAAATGTGGTATAAAAATTATATTTAATATAATTTTCTTTATTACTTGCCTTTATAGTATTATCCCTCGCAGGACTGTAAAAAGTTACATAAATGTAAATATTTTCATAGTTTTTTTTTTTGAAGTATTTTAATGAAATTGTCAGTTCTATAGACGTTAATGTCATAATTAGGAGAAAGGAATAAAGATTTTCATTTAATTTTATGAATAACTTATCCAAAGATATATTTTTAATTTTTTGTATTTTTAATAATAGCTTGAGTTCCTTCAATGATCTAAGTATTTACGAGTTTATAATATAATATGAGGTATACGTATAATATTACGGTGTGTTTTTAATCTTACTTGTATTGAGAGCCAGTTTACGTTCTGTAAATGAATAATAAATAAAGTATATGCATCTCTTCTCTTTAACTAAGTACAATAATAACAATTAAGTTTTTACTTGAGTTAACTTACCAAGCCACATTTATCTTCTGTAACTGATGTGGACAAAAACAATTGTTATTAGTAAATTAATAAGTTAAAGTTGATATGACCAAATGCGGTTTAAGATTCCTCTACTATCTAGACTACTGATAGTCTAACAATAAAATAAGGGTCATATACATTTATGTAACAGGCGATGTGTGTATGTTTGTTCCTTGTAGACTAAGGCTGGACCGATTTCGATTAAAGTTTCGGGAAATGTTCCGATTGGCCTAGCTCGCTAGGATCCTGTGTAGTTTGGTAGCGATCGGATCAACATAATGACTGTTACCCGCCGCAGCCGGGTTGTATCACTAGTTATTTACGAAGATCTCTACGTTTTTCAGTTTGACATTAAAAGAAATTATTCTTACGTGATTCATCTGAAAAATTAAATATAATTAATTATTTCTTTTGTAAGTAATTAAATTTCTCTGTCAACTTTTTTAACAATCCATTTTAATTAAATTTAAACTATATTTTGTCTTTGTATATAATTTACATGTACCTATGAAGGCTCGTCTGGCAATATACAATGCTGTTCTAGTTCCCATTTTAATGTATGGAAGTGAGAGCTGGGTTTGGCAGGAAAAGCATGCTAGTAGAGTTAATTCCGTTGAGATGCGATCCTTAAGAAGTATGTTAGGCGTGACATTGAATGATAGGATTAAAAATAGCATTATACGGGAAAAGTGTGGCTTAAAAGTGGATCGTAGTCCGAGTCATCTACCTCTACTGATAAGGATAGTGTAGGTACGAACCCCAAGGAATTCCCTACTCTACCTTAGCGCGGAGGGCAACGACTCCCTCGGTTATAGGTACCACATCTGCAAATTTGCAGATTGTTTTGACGTTTGCGTTATCTAAGAGTTATCTATCCATATACATTTACCAACTGCCGATCCTGGGTATGTTCTAATTATGCAACCAGAAGTGTGATAGAGCTAGGCCCTACTGGTATCTCTAGCACTTGCAACCATACGAATGGCTCGTCTCGACTGACGAAATATAACAACCTCGGAGAATACTGCCGTGATGGATCACTATTTATACTTCAGTGTTACGAATGATAAATGAAACGCTACATGTCCCCTTTTTTAACTAATTTTATCGTCGACATCCTCACCTCCGATAAGTGGAGCTGAAAAAATAATTTATATTAAAATGAATTAGAACCTTCAATCAAGATTATTCATTATGAGACATACGTTATAAGTAGCTTACCACATCTCACTAAAGATGAAAATAGTAACAATAGAATTGTAAGAAAAATTATATTGGACAAGGCAAATACTCGTGAAGTGCACATGTTGGACTGTAAATATGGCAACAAAAGTTCAGTACAAACAGGTCTTACTTATGTAACATTTGATATTCAAGTTACCTACATAGTTAAATATATTATTTTCTTGTCGTGACTTAATAAGTCCATTACATTCGTCTTCATTACTTGGTCGTGTCAATTAAACATACTTACGGAAATTATCGTTTATCCATCAGTCTTAACAGTGGTAGAGCCTGCAACAACATCTGTTGCACGAATGCAGCTCGACCGGTGAAATACCACGATCCCACAGAAGGCAGGCGTGAACTAGAAGTGTTCTGCTTCTCGTATGTTGAGTGAGGTGCTGAAGGCCCAATTTCAGTCCTCTTCCTTGTTAGAAAAGGATAGGAAGGGGAAGAAGATTTGACGTGGGATGGGATGGATAGAATTTTTTTTTCTGCTTATTCCTTCCTCTGGCCATTAAAGGTAGGCAACACATCTGAAACATGCTGAGTTGCCTATGGGTAGCGGTCGCTTAACACCAGGTGAACGGATTGCTCGTGGCTCACCTTCTGCTTTAAAAAAAAACTTATAATATCTTATATTTAATCTACTTCTGCACTCACACGTTTACGAGCGTTGGCCTAGCCTGTTATCTGGTGCCCCTAGTGTACGTTTTCTTTCTCCTATGGCACATGTAGTAAGCTTATCTCCTTTTTGAAATAAAGTGATTAAACATATAAATATCTATAAGAAGTTAAATAAATAAATACTTACTAAGTTTATTGCCACAAAAATAGTTGAATTGAAGGCAAAATGAGGTGACTCAGATTCTTTCGAATTTTATAACTGTTTCTGGGTCACTGTTTTATGCCGCCTCAGTTGATAGCTATTCCGTTACACTGAGACATTTAAGAATATTACCATGAAAGAATATGGAATTATTTAGTAATTTACTACGTTTATTTTTATGTCATGGATATGGCTATGGCCTACATAGCATTAAAAGTATACGCAGTCTTTGACAGAATTTACGCATATTCTCAACAATGTTCTTGGATTGCAATTTGTATTACGTCTTGACCAGATTTTTTTTTTTTTTTAGATTCAGATTTATTCGAATAAAATTAAACAATACGCAAACTAGAATAGTTGCAGTGAGTAAGACTACTAGCGCCACCTAATATCCACATCATACACTAGGTTACGCGAACGGTGCAAGCCAAATTCAACCTTCGGCACTACATTTATAGCATAACTTAGTGAACTTCACTGCGGGTGACGTAACCTACGACAAACTTATTATTTGCGGTTGATACATTGATCAGGTCTTGGGATCGAACTGCAAAATTAAGTTTGTTTTTCTTTGTATATATTTTTTCGGGATAAAAAGTACCCAGTGTGGTGCCCAGGATATTAAAGAATAATTAAACCAAGTCAATCATCGTAATCGAACTGGTAGTTTTTGCGTGATGCCTGAACAAACAGACAGACAAAAATAATTACATTTTTGGGTTCGTTGTCGGTCTAGTAATACTGCATGTAATATTTTGTACTGTAATATTTTTATCATATTTTCAATGTACAGAATTATCATAAGTATAGATTATAATATGATTTTCACAAGTCACAGTCAAGAAGATAGCCACAGTTGCATCTTAAATATATTTAATTCATATTGAATTAACATTGTACATGTCAGAAATGTAGGCGAAGATTATGGATTTCCATTTGCAAGGTCCTGACACACCTCTCTTCTACATGTATACATCTACACATACATATATTCTTTGATACTAATAATCTTAATTGCATTAACAAATACAATGAATATTGTTGAATATGCGTTTTGATATATCTCTACTTATATGACTTTATGCATACAAAGAATGTAATCTGTGTATGACACTAAAGTCAGCATACAGCTGACGTTTTTAATTGGGTAATAAATAAAACGATAAATTAAAATGAAATCGATTTTATTAAGGATGTTGACACTTCGATTGGATATCGATTCACAGCAATAAAATTCATGCACCTGTTGTTTTTTTAGTTTGCCCACCCCTCTGGGTTACGGGCGTGAGCATAAATTTATTTATTTCTATTGTTTTTTTGGATACTGGGCTTACTGACTAGCAAGATTGTTAATTTGATATGAGGGGAGGGTATATTTTTATAGAGGGGGAAATTAACTATTGAATATGCTTAGGCATTTTGAACTTAGTTTTATTGTAAATAAAAAAATATATATGTTCTTCATTTAATATGTTTTAATTCATATGTGGTGCTTAGTTATTATATCCGCCATGCTGTGTTCCTGAAAGAATTGGGGATAACATATTAATACGTCGTAATAGCAATTTAAATTAGTTTTAAAATTGTTGGTTTAACCCTATTTTTTTCTAATCTTCTATTTTTTTTAGTTTGTTACCGCTAATCTCAGAAACGGCTCAACCGATTTGGGTCCAGTTTTCACTAATCTATTGTGGTAGGCTTCACTTAACATTTAGTGTTTGTTCTATCTCAATCAGTATTTAAATAAAAAAGTTTTATCAATTTAACTGTGCTACGGCCAATTGTGTCGACCCCACATACGCGGGAAAAGGGCAGAGATATGGTGGAGAGAGAGGTTACGGTAGTATTAAGAAGGTAATATCATTTCGTTTAGGTAAAATTGCAGGGCGGGTGAAACCGCGGGGCACAGCTAGTTAGTTAATAATCATTACAAATGATGTGTATTTAAGACTGACCTTTTTGTTCACTAATCCTTTTAGTTTACATGTCATCTACATCTGTCTAGCTTTTACATATCTGAAATTTAAAAGCATTATTTTAAATTTGTACCTTTACTTTAACTCATTTAAAAAAATATATAATCAGTATATAATACTCACTACATTAATTAAAATATTAATGCTCTAAAAAAAGAGATTATAATAAGATAGTTTTAATCAAATTTTATAATTTCAACCTATTTTCGTTATATATCAAAATATAAAAAAAAACATGCAGGTGTTTGTGGTGTAAAAGCTTTTAGCTTAATTAAGTTATCAGAATGGATAGAACTATATATGAGGTGTTGAAATTTCAATAACTCCATTTAATTGGTTAAAATTGAACACATAATTTGGTTTTATACAAATCAACAACCCGAATTAATTCTTTTGAAATCGTATTATTTTTTAAAATAATTCCATGCGAATCTGCCTCGTGTATACTAAATTAGGTTAGGTTTTAGTATTAACTCTCGCAATAACGTTTGACTAAAGTCTTAAAACAAAATAACTGTAAAAACTCGTTGGCAATAACATGAGGCCTTAGTACGATGACGTTATAGCGGCAGGCTTGTAGAGTGAACATAATACGTGTAGTGAAATAATGTTACAAGAAAAACAGAAATGGTAATAGCCTTTCGCGCTATACCAGCAAACAATGGCGCTAGCAGGGATGTGAAAAGTGAGTCGGCTGCGTCACATTCCGTGCGAGACTCGTGTACTTTGTGTACGTGTAGTATAGCTTCTTCCCCCCGCGAAGTTTACAGTATACTCGCCCTTCAAATGTCATCATTAGTTGTACCTAATCTCATCTTACATTCGTCATACCTTCACAATAATTCACTATTCATTGAAATAACTATATTAAAGTGTGTTTAAATTAAATAAATAATTACTCACCGGAACGCATTTATCTCTAGTCACTGCAATAATGTTAATATTAAACTTTGCGGTTACGAGGAAAAGTTTTCTATTGTCAATATGGTCACGTCAATAAACAGCTAGATAGAAGCTAATTTCCTGTGCATTTCGCAAATTAGTACAGTGTAAAAAAAAGTATTATCCACAGAACTACTAAACGAGACAAAGACACATTGATCTTAGAACGGATGGCGGATAGGGCCTAAAGGTTCTAGAATGGTGGCCAAATACATAACGACGTGGCGTTTGTTTAAGGCCTCCTGCAGTGTTCTCTGACAACGAGGTCAAAGTTTGACTGTGGTTGTTCTTTGGATGAGCCAGCAGTACATCTTTTTGAAATAAAAATCTTAATTTGGAAGTAACAATAACAACAAATAATAGTATTAAAACTTACCTGTTGGTAGAAAAGGCACTAAAATTGAATATGTAGTTTTTTTTTTAAATTAAATTTAATGTTACATTCAAATAAAAATTATATTGATAAAACGCTTTAACTTAACAAATGGTAACATAAGGGTTTAAGACTTATTTAAGTAAACTTTTTAAGTTGTACAGTTGTTACTATAATTTCATTCAAAATTGTTAATATTTTTAATTTAATATAATAAAATATCTTACCTGGAAATTCGCTGGAATCTATAATTTTTTTATTTTGTAATAATTGCAATAGAAAAAGAAACTGATTTCACTAAACGTCTTAACAGAGTAATCAAACAGGACAAAGGTTAAGCTTGTTATGTTGCTTTTAAATACAGAATAAGTTACGATATTTTTTGTTATAATTGTCATCTGGTATAACATAAATATTGCCAAACGCCAATCATCATCAGTTTACAGTCAGATTAAGCATATTATGAACTGTGACCAAATTGTGAATTGAACAAACCATTCACAATTTGACTTATTCTCAACATGAATTGTCCGAGACAATTTTTCAAATTGTGAACTGTTTTTGCTTGTGTTTGCTTGAATTATTACGTTAAACGTAATACTGGTAATAAACGTTCAACAGTGGTAGAGCCCGCAACAACAACATCAGTTGCACAAATGGGCCGGCTCGAACGGTGAAATACCACGACCTCACAGAAAACAGGCGTGAAGTAGAAATACTCTGCGTTTCGTCTGATGAGTGAGGTGCCGGAGGCCTAATTACAGTCCTCTTCCCCTTCCCACCCTTTCCTCATAAGGGTAGGATGGGAACGGGAAGAGGACTGGACGGGGAGAGGGTTAACGGGGAAAAGAAAATATCCTATTCCTGTCTATCCCCCCTCCTTCGTCCATTAAAGGTAGGCAACGCATCCGCAACACAGTTGCTTGTTGCGGATGTCTATGGGTAGCGCTCACATAACATGAGGTGATCCGCTTGCTCGTTTGCCACCTTCTAATATAAAAAAAAAAAAAAAAAATACTAATCAAGCTATCATTGTAACCTGCATTTTACTTAATTTTTTACACTAAATATACCACTATACACTAGCTCCACAATTGAGCCCTATCATGGCTCTCGATGTATTCTTGTTGCATATTTTAAAAATATTTTAATAACTAACTCACTATGATTTCCGGGAGCTGAAAAATAATACATAGTTTACTAATTTTGTCTAAATAATTTATTCAAAAGCATGTTACTAACCGTGTTCGCACTGCCCAAACATTCACATAAACCATGTTGTAATATCAATTTTTTAACGAGAAAATGAGATGTTATGTTTTCATCAAATGCAAACTCACGGTTAGTAACTAAAAATTATCATAGTTAACTGACTTTAAGGAAGGAGGAGGTTCTCAATTAGCTGGCTTTTTTGACATTAGTAGTTACATAGTTTTTGATTTCAGATTGGTTGATTTTAATCCGATCTGATAAGTGATTCCAGCTTTATTCAGGATTTTTGCGAAGTGATGTCGGTTTTTTGTAGTTTTATTGCGTTTTAATTTTCAACATATAATGATAATTTGTAATTTTATAAATGAATTGTAAGTTTCCATCTATTGTTTTTAAACTATCAGCATTACGCTATTCATTTTTTACGAAATGTTTATTTTTGTTAGTTCGTTGGAGAGAAATTTAAGATTTGTTACACTAGTCGTCGTTTTTTTTTATAGCTGATGGCTACGATCATGTTCATTGAGTTTACATAACATTTATAATAGTATTAAAACTTACTAGGGAATTCAATCGTCGCTGGAAAAAAAAACAAAATTAATTACGTTTTTTGTTTGATAATTATAATTTGAAATTTATAGTAAAGGCCCGAAATGAACTATGGAGTAATACGTACGTCAATTTTAAACAAAATAGTTGCAAAAATTCATCTACAAAACGAACAACGAACGAATCGTAAACCTTTAACGGTATCTGCTATGCTCTAAAGCTGTTTGACTGGTATTGAGATAGTCTAAAAAGTCTAAAGCAGAAGTAATAAGGAAATTCATATTTCGACGGTCCCTAAGTACACTATCGAAACTGATAACGGCTACTTTACATTGTCCACATTATATATAATGTGGACAATGTAAAGTAGCCGTTATCAGTTTCGATAGTGTACTTAGGGACCGTCGATTTATGGATCTGTAAGATTACATACAACAAGACCGGTAGTGTCTTATAATGTAACAATCATCTTCTTGCTCTTTTCCTATTTATGTGGGATCGTACGAACGTAGTGCATAATATATACGTATTGGATATAGTTTTTACGAATGTATTATACATTATAAACGACATAATAATGGTAAAGACGTATTTACTTGTGGGAGCTGAAACAAAAAAAAACATAGTAAGACTTAAAATTGTCACAAAACTTTTTGTATTTGCTTTGACAAGAATTGTAATAAAAAAAATTAAAGTTAATGAAATTTACCAGATAGAGTATCCATTGCGAAACATATCATAACGGTTAAAGTTACTGCAAAAGTTGATATTTTATTCATTTTTTTATTTGAATCGATGTTAGTGTAACTTTTCTATACTCGTTGATAGACTTTTCACTTGTAGGTATAATAGATTGAAGGAAGTATATTGATAACAATGTCAATAAACATTTCGAGCCGTTAGTGACGCACTAACATAGTTATAGTGCTTTCGTGACAGTATATGTGTTATCAAATGTATAAACGAATGCGTGTAAAAGATAGTAAATTATTCGAGTAATACTGTGCATACAGTTTTTTATGAGATATAAAATATGAAAGATCACACTGTACACACATGATATCTTAGCACTATGATTATTTACGGTGCCAGTGTGAATATACTACAACATAGTATCGCCGATAGACCACGCACCACAGAAAAATATCTCTTCACATTTTAAGGCTGGAAATTAAAATTGTGACTTACTTTTACGCAGCTTGTAAGAGGGGACTAGCCTCTTTTATTTTATAGGATTGTGTTAGGTCAAATACTGTTGTAAGCTCACGTGGTCTATTCTTCTTAACATTACGTAGTCTTACTCTCCGCTTAATCATTTATCATCCTTATCACCTATACCAAATAAATTCACAGGCTTAAATACTATTCATGGTCTTTTATTGATTGATTTAACTTTTAAATCACCCGTTAAGAACGGATTTTGAGCAAATCATATCACGAGAACAACTCGGATATTATGAGATACCCAACGTTATCAGCTATAGAGCAGTAATACAAATGTATCGTCGAGTCTATTTTAAATTAAATACTTGTTAAGTTCATTGATTATTATTTGTATGTTTGATACTAAAATTTTTATATATTCCCAAATTAGTGTCCGGTGCCCTACGTTTTAGCTCAAGATCACTCGGATCGCGAGCCCTGTATCAGATGAAGCTGTAAGAACTGTCAATAAGGCTACCAGCAACGACACCTCCGAAAATTAGTAGTCCGGTGCCCTACCGCTCTCATCCAGTGGACTCCCGCAACGTTGATGATGTTTTAAAGGTATGAACATCATTCAAATTCGTGGTTAATTTACGTTACGTAAATTAGGGACACTTTAATCGGGTAAAGTAAAAGACAATTCTATTTGACACTTGCGTCTTTTTTATTAAGTATTGATTGATGTATACATTCATTCCACAGGATAGTTTAACTCATCAAATTTCCAAATGACTTGAAAGGCCAGTTACGTCTTTTAATTACCACATGTGGAACTTAATGAATAGATGCGCCTTTGTACTTCTCGATCGAAGTAGTTATTTATTGGAAGATTAAACTCATCTATGCAAATAGGTCTTTTCATTTTACTTCCATGAAAATGTCGCCTTTCATCTTAGGTACATTAAATGATAATTGAGCCCTTCTTCACTATGGTAACTCCACAACTAAAAATACAAAAATAAGTCAATTTTGGGAAAAATATGTCGTGCTTTTACTAGCGGGGGCAGTTAAGGAGATGAATTTATAAAAATCCTTTCTTATTGCTCGCCTACGTAGTAACAGAAATGACGTCAAGTCTCTACTCTCAGTAGTTTAAGCTGTGCGTTCATATATCAGACAGTCAGTTACTTATTTTATTCCAGAAGTAATAGGCCATAGAAGCCAAGCACGAGTAGCCTTTAAAAATAAACGAAAAAATTAGTTAACACAAATTAAAAAGCAACCAAGGTAAAATTGGATATGATCCTCTAGGCTTGTCTTGAAATGAAACAACAAAATTACGTTTCTGTGAATTAATTTAATTTATAAATTTAACAGATTGAGTCAATTTGTAACAGAGCTCCATTTTATATTTTTTCATAAAACCTTTTTCTCCGTATTATATAAATCTGAAAAGAGATCATAATTTCACATTGTATAACATTAATAGAGTCTCACAGTGCTGACGGTCGTTGCAAGAATGCGTTAAGAAGCGATTTGTATGTAAGATACTGGAAACCCTTTTCAGGTTACTATAACCTTTCTAAAACCTGGCAGAAACATCTGCCGTTCATCTGGTTGTTGCATTACTTGCATTGATCTATTAACACGACTCGAACCACATGCTTCCCTTCTTTTTTTTCGGTCGGTAAGTTGATATTGTGCAGTGAACGTAGTTTTTCCTGGTATTAGTTTTTTAATACTTGAATATCTATTAAAAAATAGACTGTACGTTCATATATGGGCAACATTGTAATATAAAAATATCGTTAAAATATTTAAAAAAACCTGGAATTCAATCTCAGCTCTGAATGCGTGATCTATCGTGTGCTCACCTTTAATCACAATCTTACCTTTAATCACATATCTAAGATATAAAGAAATAATAATTGTTTAAATTAAATTTTAATTATTTTATGAATTTAATAAATAGATAATCAAATGAAAATGTAAAATTAAGTGTAGTAACAATGTATTCCGTTTAAGTAGACACTTTAATGAGTTAGATACGCAGGGAACACTAAAGAAAGCGAATCAATTTCAAAATACATATATTACTTTTTGGAGAAGAGTTTTGGAAAATCATTTATTTTTACAATATATACTAATACATACATGAATACATAAATACTCATGCTGTGTAAATAATATGTATGTGCGTGATATGTAAAGTAACAAAAAAAATCTTACCTGAATAGAATGTATATTTACTCCCTGGAATATGAATTATTTGTTTAAGATCCAAATTTATTATTTAGCTTTAAATAGTCTACATCCATACATATTTGCATAGACGCTCGTTGGTTTCGGGTACTCCTTATATCGCCTTTATTTAGTCACTCTGATCGACTAAGTTCTCATTGGGCCTCCCCCTGCCAACGCTGCCATTTACTTGTGTAACTTAAATTTGTTTCGTTACTCCTATTTTTCAACGTCTTTTTAATCCTATTTTTCAACGTCACGCCTAATCTACCTCTTGAAGATCGTATCTCAACGGCATCAACTTTACTAACATACTTTTCCTGCCAAACCTAGCTCTCACTTCCATACATTAAAGTGGGGACTAGTACAGCATTGTGTATTGCCAGGCGAGCCTTCATAGACACATGCTGACTCCTCACTACTGTACCATAGTCCCATTCATTTTATTTCCCGCATTCACTCGTCGTTTATCTAATTAAAATGTTTGATTAAAACGCTTTATGATGTTCGGTCAAGAGACTCAAATCGTCTTAAATAAATGTATATATAGGTAATATTTCTTGACCGCATTTGATACTTACTGGAACGCATCTTCTACGTACTATATCTATAAAATATGATACAGATTAGAAAGAGTTTTTAAAATGTATACAAAAATAAAATAAAAATATATACTTACTTATTGTACCAGGTGGATCTGGTGAAGTAAAATATTATTGTAGTAGGAATATAGAACATTAAGTAAAATATTCAATAATATTCATTCTATAGAGGAAAAACTCTTAAACTCCTTGACATTTACATGTATATGTATATGTATATGTTAGTGCGTATAGAAAACATTAAATTGATACATAAAGGTTTATATTGAAGTAAACAATAAAACTAAGATTAAATCAAGAAGGAAATATGTTTTGAACATATTAGTCATATAACATACACACATTTATTGAACAAATTATACATAATTTAGTGGAAACTTACTTTCGTACACTAAAAATAAGAATAATCAGTATTACTTAACAATTACATACTTATATACAACTTTTATTGTTTAGTTATCACGGTGAGTGTTCGTTGCTTCAACATTGACATCTACAATATCTACTACGAGCTAGTACAAGATTTACTATGTAATTTTATGCCGAAGAATTTATGAATTTGTGTAAATTTTCTTTTGGTAAATTTTCATTGAACCTATTGTCTATTGGTGTCATCTAAAAGAACGCGAACGTAGACAAGAGACGTAGTTTTTTAAGTCAATAAAAATGTGGTCGAACTCTAAAAATAGTAAGGTTCTTGTGTGCGTCATTAGGTAGGTTTTTGGAAAATCAGAATTGCTTCTACTACATCAAGGTTAGTACGAAATGTAATGTTTCTTTTTGTTAATTTTAGCGATGTATAGGAATTAGGAATATTATGACATATTGTGATATAGTTTGTAATGCGGATTAATCTCAATTATTATTACCTTCTTCAGAGGCTAAAATTTAAATATACCAAGTTAAATTAATTTAAATTCAAAGTTTATTCAGATGCTCTGAAAGATTGTCGATGACAAACATATTTTTCCGTAACACGTACCTATATATAAAATCATTCCTATAATGTTTGCAATCAGTACGACAATTTAATGTGATTGGAAGATTTTAAAGGAGTCACAAGTCAAGGACAGGGTAACAGGACTTAAAATTTGTCATCGTCAACGCGGTACGCTTACCATCAGTTAAACAATAGTTTCATACAACAATGTCACATCGATTCTCCAACACTAACTAAACTAAAAAATACATATTTTGATTTTAAAAATATAAAATTTAGCAATAGACAAGAAAAGACCTGACTTATTTTTAGTAATTAAAATTTATGATAATTATTTTTGATAAATATCTTCTTCGCAGATTCCTCTTCCATTCAGATGGTAACAGGGTAGAAATAAAATAATTGATCAATAGTGATACACAGGAATTTGATCTCTTGACAAAAGTCTACGTCCAATTCCAGTCTTCTTTGAGGACTTGACGGGGGAGGGGATGGATACGAGAAGAGATCATTTTTCCTGTCCATTAAAGGTAGGCAACGCATCTGCATCTCATTTGCTAGTTCCGGATGTCTATTGGTAGTGGCCACTTAATATCAATATGACTTGCTCCTTTGCCACCATATATAAAATAACCCTGGCTAGTACGATCATATTATGGGTAGCCAAATCTCTTATCACCAGGTAAACAGCCAGCTCGTCTCGTCTCTTAGTGATTAAACATTTTAAAAACACTTACAGAATGACAAACCATCATCAACTGCAATAATAAAATTAGATTTAGGTTAATTAAGTAGAAAAGGATAAAATCAAGCACTTGAAGAGAGAACAGCAAACTTTCATTTGGAAATTCATAATTTCATACAACTTTTATATATCTATACTGGAACTGGAAAATAGATATATTTCCTATGCAAATTTAATCGTTCTCCCTTTCCAATAAATAGTAAGTAAAAGTTCCAATCCACCTCTATATCAAAGCCCAAAATTTTTCAATAATGGTTAAGTGATTCAGGCGTTAACACTTAATTATTTAAAAAATAAGGACTGCTGACAGCCGTGAAAACATATGGAAAGGCGCGACATAGTAAAAGTTTAAAAATAAATAAATAAACAATTAACAAATATAAAGCCTACTATAAAATAATATTTGTCAAAACTGTTCCAAATTAAAATAAGCATGTTGCTCACACGTGTTGCTAACGCATGTTGAGCATCATGTTCAAGTGAACCTACAAGATTTTTCCCTACCAAATATCGTCTGCTCAGCTTAAGAAATTTTCACTTAAAAAAACTTACATGGCAAATGAAGTGCACAGGTGTGTAAGAGAACGCTAGTCAGAAATACGACATAAATAATCATTTTACAGTTCAATTCAACGATAACGCAATAAAAATGTTAATACGTTTATTTAATAAAGATTGATGTAAAAGACTGAACACTTCGTTAAATTTATTTATGATTACTTTAAATCGTAAAAATAATATTAAATCTTAACATTAATAGTTTCATTAAATAAACGTTAAGTAAATATACAGGAGTATATAATATAAGATGCGTGACCGCCATATATAAATAGTATATAGTATATAGTCTATGCTAATCACAGGCGTTATATTATAACAACAAGGATTATATTCGACTATTGCGAACCATGTTCTAAACCAAAAGTTAAAAAAGTTGGAAAAGTTAAAAGAAATGTTACTAGATTTCCACATTGTATTATATTTTAATAAAAAAAAAACATACTTTTTTATGTAGATGTACAAACGCTGTGAGATGTTTATTATAATATAAACTCACTTTATCGGTATAGACCAGGGGGCAACTCAAAATCAGCCAAGTCTCTGGCACAAACTTTTTCCACATGCCAACCATTTTTTTTAACCGAAGAAAAGTTTTTTTTGCTGAGGGTAACCTATGCTCTTGCGTGGCAGAGACAAGTCAACGGCGTGCCAAGTTTGGCACGCGTGCCAGAGATTGCCCACCCCAGGTAGACAATGTTATTTTTCTGTGTATGTGGTGTGTCTACTCTGTAAATAGTCTATGTCAAAGTGTATCATCTTACTCGTCATAAAATCACATAAAACTCAAAATTTGTACAGTGTGTAAAATTTAACATGTCACTTATTAATTGTAGAATAAGGCTGGCTATGCGGAGGTCACATTTTTCAAAAATTCTAAAACCGTTATAGAAGGAAGATCTTTTAATGGCGATCACATCTTGCCAAAACAATAAGTTAAAAGAATATCTTTAGATGTCCGGGGGACAAAAGACATTTTAAATTAAATAACTCTTAAATGTGATATCACACTAATTAAAAGTATTAACCAAAAGGAGAGACATGTCTGGAAATACATTCTAAATAATTATTAGTGGGTGCATGGATGGTTAAATGAAACATCTTATTCGTTAGTGAATTATTTTTATTTATCTATTGTCTATACTAATAGACACATCATAGGTACATTCTAAAGAAATATATGAAATGAAAGTTTAATTTATTATTTATGGTTTTATTTACAAAATTTCATCACCTATTTCAACCCTTTTATCATGATAAAAGGTAACCTTATGATCTTTCTCAAGGCGTAGAGATAGATAGATCTCTGTACTAATTTCATCAAAATTGGTTCCGGGGCTAGGCATGAAAATGGGGCTTTTTGTGCTTCTCATACACACACACACACATATATATGTTATTTTACTTTGTGTGCTAACCAAGTTTCCCGATCGCATTTCACGAAATTCAGCTGTTAAATGGCCAGCCAGATCGTGTGATTTAACACCACTGGATTATTTTTTGTGGGGCTATGTTTAGGACAGAGTCTATACGGAGCCAATCGAATCGATCGCGGCCTTAAAACTCAAAATCCGTGACGTGATTAACGAAATATACCCCCCATTTTGCCAAAAAAGTGATTAAAAACTTTGATGAAAGAATCGACATCTGTCTGCGTGGTCGTGGTGGATATTTGCCAGATATCATTTTTCATTCATAATTGCCAAACTTTTCTCTTCGTTATACAATAAAAATTGGAATCATCTTCATCTAAACTCTTTGTTTTATTTTGTTTTAGAAAACAAAGTTCTTGTTGAAAAACCCTTTATATATAAAGCCCCGGGCTTTGTTGTATAATACTAAGAAATCATTTTCAAAGCACACCCATATTTTTAACGTATTTTATAGCAAACGACCAAGCGAATCACTCGATATTAGGTGACCGCTACCCATAGGCATCTGCAACGAGCTAATGAGTAGCAGACGCGTAGCCTGCCTTTAATGGACGGATGTGGGCAGAAAAAAAAAGGGTATTTCTTAATATCCATTCCCTCCCCTATCAAATCCCCTCCCCGTCTTTTCAATATAAGAAAGGGAAAGGGAAAAAATAGGACTAAGTACGCCGGCACCTTATCAAATGAAACCCGGAATAATTCTGCTTCAAGCCTGTCTTCTGTGAGGTCGTGGTATTTCACCAATCAGCCCATTCGTGCAACAGATGTTGTTGTTGCGGGCTCAATTGTGAGTAGCAGGTAACTTGTCAAGAATCGTTAGATGTGCAGAAATCGTTTTTTTAGATTGATTACATTATTTGTATCAAAATGTACAATGAAAATGTAATTACTATAATGTAATAATTACCCCACTACGCCAAACCTTGCCAAGTTATATGCCGCTCACAATACCTATTTAAAAGCTACCAAAGTTAAAAGTTTCGTTTCGCTTTGTAAAATTATGATTTAGAAAACTAGTAAGACTGTTACTAAGATTGTTACTGAGCCAGATGTGTTCCATTTTCGTAACGTATGTACGAGAGTTTACATCTCGTTCCCGTAGTGCATGGAGATAGGCAGAGAATACGGATTTCCACTGGGCACGATGCTGGCACATCTCTCAAACTTCTACATTCAAACGCATGCTCCTTAGTAACGGGTACTAACGCCGTTCTTTAGTATACCTCCAATCTGATCGTCTAGATACCCTTACCAACACTACAACAATTGTTTTTGCAAAATAAAATGGTAAAATTGAAAGGATGAATGGAGAAAAAGAGGGCATTTCTTCATTCATCCTTTTTATTTTACTACTATCAACACTCCATATTTAGGAAATTATTTTCACACTGATTTCTTTAAATAGCTCTTTTTATAATTATTGTACGATTATCACCATACAGATGATAAGTTATTGGTTTATAATTCTGACATTACGTTAATTGTAAGTACGTATGTAATATGTTTCTCAGAAAAAAAAGTGACTACCAATTCTAAGTCTAACTAAATAAAACCCACTGCTAGTTGCTAATGCTGCTTATTTGCTAACTTTGCTTGAGAATCGTTTAGTCTAAGTCTGAACAGAGTAATTCGAGACCAAAACCAGTCTGCAAAGTCAAACTTTCTTTAAAAAAAACAACTGTTTAAGCGTGCTTGTTTATTTATTGTTAACTTTTGTTAACTAAATGATCAAAAATTTAAGAAAATATAATACAATGATGTAATCGTAATCCATTATCATCGCCAGTTTCGTTCGCAACAGTCCACACTTATAGCTAAAATCTTAAACTTATTTACAGTTATCTTTTCTACTTATTAAGGTACCTGAAACAAAAGGAAAATATTAATATTGTTATTAGATACATATTTAAAAAAAATATCAATATTATAAAGCTCACAAATTTACTACGAACCGTAGAAGATATAAGGGTTATAGATCATATGGAAGACGACTTTAAAGAGGTATATGTTTATACTTCCGTGATCGTGGTGCCACGGGCTCTATACTCCTCTTTTCTTCAAACTCACTTTCAATGCTTCCACAATATACGTTTACGGTTATAAATCACGGTTTTTATATTATTTTGGAATACATTGATGCTGCTTGGAGATTACATTCACAATCTCTTGTTTTGGGTGCATTTTTTGCACTACGAAGAGAATAATGAATGTAATTTTTACTTATTGATTTCTTACACACACAGGTCAAAAACAATTTCTACTTACTAATTATAGCAAACGCAGTATTTTTTTCCCGATAAATAATTTCTAAAGATATTTTGTCCGTCAGTATCCTCGTTGTCATCATCTGGAAAAATAACACATGGCATCAAGTATCAACACAGACCTAACAAGTATGTTTATTAAAATAAATAACAGTATATTGACAACACAACACACTATCACGATAACCTAGATCACAGCCTAATTTTAGTAGAAATATTTGTGTTAACTTGTTTTCACTGATTCAGGAGCCTATAAGTTTACCATTTATAAATTGTTAATATCAATTTTTGGCGCTTTTAGCACGGATGGCATGATTTTTTTAACCTTTTTATTTTTTGAATGAGATTGTGATTGTGATAAAAATAATGAAATTGGGTGAAGCACCCGGGTATGATAGGATTTCCCTTGAAATGCTGAGAGCTGGAGAAGGTTTAGTTGCAAGCCTGCTGTGGATCTTTTTCAATATATGTTGGAGACATGGCCTGGTACAACAATATTGGTATAAAGCCGTCATCTTCCCTTTTTATAAAGGAAAATGTTCACGGCATCTGATTGAAAGAATCCCGAAAGAAACAAAAGAAAGAAAATGGGATGTGCAAGCAGATTTTAGAAAAGGAATGGGTTGCAAGGATCAGATGTTTTCTTTTCGTATGTTCACAGAAAAGTTTCTGGCTGTAAATAAACATTTTCTGCGTCTTCCCAGATTTAGAAAAGGCCTATGATAACGTTAAAATAGATGATCTTTGGTCAACCTTAGTTGAGTTTGGATTGAACAATGAGTTTATACAAGGATTAAAGTCTTTTTATAAAGATTCTACTCTTTGTGTTAGGATTAACGGAGCATATTCAGACTGGCTTAGCATCAATAACGGTGTAAGACAGGGCTGTGTAGCATCCCCTTGGCTGTTCAATCTCTTTATGGATGATCGCTTGAAAGGTTCGAAAGACGTGGATTTTGGATTCAGAATCTGTAAGCTAGTTGTAAAATGTCTCTTGTACGCCGATGACCGGTCGTGTTTGCGTCATCAGGGGAGGCGGAACTAATGATAAATGTAGTGAATGATTCATTAGAAGGTAATGCCGTTGAGATGCTACCCTTTAGAATTATGTTAGGCGTGACATTGAATAATAGGATTACAAATATCATTATAAGGGAAAAGTGTGGCTTAAAAGTGGATGTTGTTATTAGAATTGAGAAAGGTATGCTTCAGTGGTTCGGGCATGTTGAAAGAATGAATGATGAGAAATTAACAAAACAAATTTATGTTGCAAAAGTGAGTGGCGGTGGTAGGGGACGCCCTAGGAGAACTTATATCGATCAGATTAGTGGCTCATTAAAAAGGGTGATATAAGGAACACCTATAACCAACGAGCATGCATGCGTAGATGTATGAATGTAGAAGAAACTAGAGAGGTTTGCCAGGATCATGCCAAATGGAAATCCATGATCTATGCCTACCCCTCTGGGTTGTGGGCGTGAGCGCATATTTATTTATTAATTTAAGATACTATAATTCATTGAGTTATCCTTTTAGGCACTATGCTCTTTTCCATTATTATTATTATGATGGACAAGTATAGAACAATGGTACGAATAGCAATTTGGATAAATTTTGCTATGGCTACTTCAGTTCACAGTAGAAAACAATTTAAAGGACAGTCTATGTCCTGTATTGTTTCCAATAATGTTAGGAGTTTTATGGTCGGATCACGCATGCTTTCACAATGCAATATGCATTGTATCTTTTATTTCCTTCCTATCACAACTTACTTTATTTAATAAACAAAATTCTTGCAATATTCAGTTATAACTTTTTAAAAATTAACTACTATATAGGGTAAATCATGTCAATCTAAATTAATTATATAATGCTATTTAAACTTGGACCTAAAAAATATTCACTAAAAAATCTCAAATCCTGAAGATCCTGGAGGAGAATGTTACATTCTTACTACTTTAGATTATCACATTCTCATCGATGCTTGATAGTGTCCGAGGTTTCAACTTACTCCGACGATTTGAAGGGGTTTAAAATACGTTCAAAGATTTCTTTACGCTCAAACAAACAAACATACATACATACAGAATAAGCTAATAAAAGCGCATTAATAATACAAAGAAAAAATGTTTACCTCTGCCGTACGATATTTTCCTTCCAACACGTTTGAATATAGGGTAAGCGAAACGGGATTCCGACTTTCGATAAAAGCGTCCTAGATTGTATATTGTAACAGCGCAACTCTCTGGGTTTTCAAATGAGCCAGGTCCACCAGGGCTTCCCGTTCCCGGCGTGCTAGGTACAGGTGAACCGGCTGGTACGGAAGATCCAGGTCGTCCCTTACTGCCACCGGAGCCTCCAGGACCTTTAGATCCAGGCGTGCTTGGTACAGGCGA
>JWHW01032624.1:265196-282350 GCA_000931545.1 Papilio glaucus | reverse complement strand
GTCAAATTAAGAAGATCTCTAAAGTAACAACATGTATTATTGATTAGAACTTTCCATTCTAATGAGATTACGTTACCATTTATAGACGTCCAGGAGAGAATCGTCAAAGAATGATTATCATCGACATTATACTTTAATTTAAATGACAATTAAAATAAATAATTAAAACTTCTTATTTTAGATTAAAGGATCTGGTTGGTCCTTCTACCAATTACATATTACATGAAACATATTGTGTTATGAATTAGGACGAACAAAGATCCCTTCCTAAAATATATCACGGTCATAAATGCGTGGGTATTACAGAACAAAAACGTACACAGAACAACAACTACCTCTGTCTATTTAAGATGAAGAAATCTGACCCTTTTAACGAATCAGAACAGTGTATATATACGTATATATACGGTAACTAAAAAGTGTTTAGGTTAAAAGATATAAGGGAAATGTTTGTAGGTCAATATAACCTTCATAGAATGTTTCATGTTTCAAAGTTTGGTTAATTCTTCTTATTCGCTTACCTCAAAGGTAACTTAATTATTAAGTAACTTAACTACTAAGTAAACATGTTGAAAGGTTAGTCCTTTTTAGAGCTGAGAGTACTATAGATTTTTTTGTAAATAATAAATAAGACAAACAATTACTCTAAATTAATATAAAATCACCGAGCTTACATGAATTTACTGAGATAAAATAGAATATAATCTATTATATTATCAGATTCTTGATGTTGTTTAACTTCAAATAAAGGTGGTTTTAAGATCACTTTTTAAAGTGTGTATACTGTTAAAAAAAATAACTAAGAAACTCTTTTCTTTCTTTTCGGCCTGCAACTGACTCGCAACTCTTTGGAGAGCTTACTTTACATCAAGTAAACAGCTTGCTCGTTTAAATGTTCGTTTCTTAAAAATCGAAAATCTTTACCGATCGTTATTATTTTTTTACACAAGCTTTATTCATACACGCGTATGTTTCGTGCGATGTTTCACGTACTTACTATAATACGGAATAACGAGAAGAAAAATAAAATCAACAACTCGGGTTATTTGTTGTTTTTACCTTTATTTGGTTCTACGAGCATAGCAACATAACAATCATCATAATGATATATATAAAATATACTCAAATTTGGTACGATCGTAAACATACATTATGATACTTATGGGACAAATAAAGACTAGATATCCAAATGAATAATTTACCCTTTACATCATTCCGAAGGTTTAGTTCCTTACACTTACACAAATCATTTAGATATACACATAATATATAGGTATTTATGATTTATGTACATGATATCCGATAAAGATTTGCTGTTAATTAGCTAAAAAAGTTAGTTTAAGTTTAAGTTTGCCATAAAACGACAACGACAACGTAGTTAGCAAGAATTGAGAAAATTGGTCATCATTGTTCAATGCTCATGCTCTCGGCGCACGTACTTAAAGATACTTATACCGTTTAGATTGGAGCCATACTCTAGAAGAGCGATACTCTAGATAGGATAACGATAGTACCCGTAAATAAAGTAGAATAAGAGAAATTGTGATGGATCGTGAAATGAAAATCCATCGTAGATCTGATCGTAGACATGAAAATCCCTTAACTACCTTTACCCTTACATTATTATTGAGAAAATTACTGTCATTGGTGATAATGTCGGGTTTTTTAAATATTTATTGGTGGTCAGTTCATGTCATAGAGCATTTAACAGATATAGTTAATATTCGATAGTTCCGCATACAGTAAATTCCACCGATAGGCACACGACACAAGCTTTAGAGAGAGATATTCGCGCATATTCCTTTGTTGAAAACGAACAATACTACAATTGAAATTCATTGATGCATTTTTAACCTTATAACTGACGAAATGCAAAGGATAGCGGTTAGTAACAATCATACTTTTCCTGCATTCTTTTTATTTTGCGTGTTTAAAATTTGGAACAATATATAATTTTTAGCAGTGGTAGCACCCGCAACAACAACATCTGATGCTCGAATGGGCCGGCTCCACCGGTGACCTCATCTCACAGAAGAATGACTGAAGTGCCGGAGGCCTGATTCTACTCCTCTTCCCCTTCCCATCCATTTCGAATAAGGAAAGGATGGCTAGTGAATGAGGATTTGACTGGGCAGGGGATAAATATATATTAAACTTCATTTTTTCTGTTTGTCCACTCCTCCGTCCATAAAATATAGGCATCTGCAATTCATTAGCTTGTTGCCAATGCCTATGGGTGGCGGTTGCACGTTCACCACCTTCTACTATAAAAAAGGTAAGATTCTATGACCGCGAACGACGTGCACATTAACTATAATGTTTATAATGATAGAGAATTACCTTATTTACATTATTATCACAATTTTTTTTTCCACTTTTCAGAAAAAAATATTATTTCATACATTTACATAGTAAATAAGTCTGACATCTTTGAAATAGGCTAAAGGTAACACAAAATAAACAAATGCGTCGATCGCGGTCATAGAATTGTACCTTTACAAATTACAACTGTAATGTTAATATGAAAGTATCATATTGAGCTAATTAAAATTAAACAACTCGGTATACGTCCGTCATTGTCCCTTGTATTGGTTAGCTAAATTGTCGGTAAAATGGTGGCTGGTTTAAAAAAAACATTTATATATTTATAATGCTTATATCTATAGAATCACGCATTGTCGGACGCCGTCATATCCATAATATTTAATTACATTTAACTTACAAAACAGTCAGTATTATTATGTTTTGTTGCGATGAAATGACAATTTTACTTAATTACCTAATCTGTCTTTTTAGCGGAAACAGTAGAAAAAAAAGTGTTTTATTAACATCCGTAAATATAAAATTCTCAGTTTTAACGACCTTCATAAATTACATATACAATTCTTTGGTAAAAATCCTTTGGACCAACGCCAACGTATCTGGCGTTGCGATAAACGTTTGTTGTAAAGAAATTAACGCTTATGATCTATTGTTACGTTTTCGCTAAAATAATTTTTGTATCGTCTGTCCCTCACCGAGCTGTTGGAGATGAGAAGAGAAATAGAGAGGCTTATCAGTTACGTTGAGGACATAACGTTCGTAATTACCTGCGCTTAATTAATAGTAATCTTATAACCTCATATAAATCATAAGTCAATTTACGAGTAATTTGAGATTTAATCCGGTCTCTAAGTTAGAATACATAAAACCCAACTTATTTTTTACCAAATGTATTTAAAATGTATATTATTTAATCAGACTAAAAATAGGTCAAGGATTGAACTTAATAAGTCTAGGGCCCTTCGTACACAACGATACGCAAGTCTCCGATACCAATGTCGGATTCTTACGTTGCGTACGCTGGTAGCGCACGATCCGTAGTCAACGCTACGCAAATCTCCGATACTACTGTCGGATTCTTACGTCGCGTACGCTGGTAGCGCATGATCCGTACACAACGCTACGCAAATCTCCGATACTACTGTCGGATTCTTACGTCGCGTACGCTGGTAGCGCACGATTCGTACACAACGCTACGCAAATCTCCGATACTACTGTCGGATACTTACGTCGCGAATTCTGATCTATCACATGCTAAATTCGTATGAAATAATTATAATACTTTTCTAGTTCAGAAGAATTACAAAATAAAAATTGGCATAAACACTTCTTAGTACCAATAATTAAATTCCTACATTTCGGGGTTTTTGAAAAGTCATCCTCCAAAAGTCTAAAGTATGGGTATGAATGTTTGTATAGAGAAATAACGAGCACTTATACCAATACATAAAAATAAAGTTTTTATTAATTTAGCGAAATGAAAAGATTTTTTACTAAATAGCACTAAGACGAAGTTAGTATTTAATATAGTTGATTCGCCATCTTGAAAGTCATGGCGACTTTGTGGTTGGTAATGGTATTGGAGATCCCGTCCGGCGGGTACCGCGCGACTGGGACGCATGCATGTGTACGAAGCTCTATGAACTTGTATTGCGATAGTCGCTTGAAGACTAAAGTCATCGAGTATCGGAGACTTGCGTAGCGTTGTGACCATCGTGCCGCTAAAGATTTCTCTATCCCAGAGGAGTTACGAAAACTTTACCTTACTTCTTAGAAAAGGCGTTAAAATGGATTTATTTTAGAGATGAACTACTGAAGCAATATTAATAATAAAGGTATTAACTGACTAAGTAACTGAAGCCAACGATAATTTAAATAAAACTATATCAGAAAAATCTTTGTCATTAAATTAATAAATAGAATATTACTTGTTTTATATTACATTAATTTACGAGAATACTACACATTGGAATAAAACTAATTTTACGGATTTTATCTCCTTTATTTTACGTCTTTTGTTAACGACGTTTCGCGCTCATGATCACGGTGGGCACTGAGTTGTCACACGTCACAATGTCGAAGTACCCACTTATTTTCAATTAATATTTCTGGTCCGATCTATGCAGAAAGAGCTCACAGTGTCTCGCAGTTGTATGCTTGGTTTGGGATTTAATTTTATTAACCTCGGGATTTCAAGCAGGTGGTAGTGCCCAGCCATCTTCCCTATTGAAATTAGGATATTTTTAATTTCAATAGCCTCGCGTATCATCCTCGGTAGGAAGCAGTGTTCTTTCGCGAGGACTTGTGGTTTATCAAATCTTATGTAATGGCGGGGGCCGTTCAAAACATGATCACAGACTACAGACTTCTTGGAGCGTTGGTGATTTAAGTCGGCTATGTGTTAACCCAGTATTTGATGGGTCTCTTTGTTTGTACTATATAAGAGAGTCCACACTCACAATAAAGCTTGTACACTCCTGCATCTTGTAGAGGGATGTTACACTTTACAGATGGTAAAAATTGACTTATCTTCCTAGGTGGCTTGTAGAAAGTTTTTATTGAAGCCTTTTTCAGGATGTAGCCAATATTGTCTGCTACTCCTCTGACATATGGTAAAACAGCACAGCAGAGTCCACAGTTTTGGCTATAGTTTTTAAGGCGGGCCACTTGCCTGACGCCAACCCTCCTCGGGAATAATTAAGATATTAATATCAAAATATAATTTAAAAAACAATGTCAGATTTCTTTTTGTTGTAAAACAGTAAATTGTGGAAGGATTTAGAATTAAAATCTAACTTGTAAAATTACAGCTACATCACGGCAAAATACGGTAAAAGCACACTGTCGCTTTAGAGAGATAGAATTAAATTCAGAATGCGTTTAGATTAACTTTAGTAATAAAGCACGAGATTATTTCTAATTACTAAAACTTTGCGCTAGAGGAGCTGCGCAAAATGTCATACAGATAATGTCAAACAGTTTCTAATGAGTAGTTTTTGAAGTGAAATTTCTTTTGCGTAGTAAGTAATAAGGCTTTATCAAACGAAAAAGTGTAACGATTGTTCTCATATCGAAACGAACAGCTTGTATCTTTACTAAAATGTTACATCTCCATTATGTATTAATCTCTCAAATTAACTAAAACACAAAGTTTCACTTCCGCGTGTGAACTCACACTTGACTTTTCTAGTAAATGTATTTCAAATGTATTCGACTGAGTATTCTTTAATTATTGAATTGAATTTAAAGAAATGTGTATTCCGTTATAAATCGGTTTACTTATTTGTGATATTTCTCTTTTGAAAAAGAAAATATATAGGTGTGCCAGGATCGTGCCAAATGGAAATCCGTCATCTCTGCCTATCCCTCTGGGTTACGGGCGTGAGCGCATATTTATTTATTTATTTTAAAAAGAAAATATGATTGTTTGACAATAACCAAATGTAACGTAATTTGTCTTACAATTCTGCTAACACTATCATGTCACAATGGTTTCACAATTGTGAATTTAGTATTCTACTAATCAATTATGTCATAATAATTTGTCTGTGTTGCCCCATTATGAGACCATTATGACACGAGGATCTGATCGAAATACAAATCGTTCAGTCCCAGGTATATTTATTTTGTGTGCTATTAATTCTATGCATTGTTAACTTTCCTGTGGCAGTGACAGCTAACAAAATAACTGCTATAAATTCAATTATATTGTTATATAAAAGCAGTATAAAATATCATTGTATAAAAATTGTAACCTTTCAATTCATATAATCATTTTAATAACAGACTCAACAACATGCTCAACATCGAGACTTGTTTTATGTAAAATGAAAATTATTTGGCTAGTTAGTAACGCCCGTAATTACAATGAGTGTCACATTATGACTAAATTTTCAATTAAAATAAATTAGCTAAATAATTTCATGTCTAAGGCTAATTTATAAAAGTTTTGAGAACGTGAACGAAGCTTGTTATTTTAAGGGAAAAGTAGGTAGACGCTAGACGTAGTAGTATTCAAATAAGTATCAGTTATTTTTTTCTTTGACGGATACTGTCACTATTGTAGATGATCGAAAACGTTTAAATATGCCAAATACACACACATATAATAGCAGAAATGCCATACTAACATTCGTATGTTTAACGATCTCCGCTCACTATAAATAAATCTCTTTCTCTCTGTATGGGCGGTCCCTTATACCTGATGATCGTGGTCAGTATCAGGGTTGCATCTGTAGTGGATGATCTGCTTCAAATGGCTTCTGTCCAGCGCTTGTCCATAAATGAATATGCAGAACTAAAGGATGCATACGTGTTACTGGGAATGTTAAGGCAGATATAAGAAGCTAGGATGAGTAGTACAGAAAAAATGGTCTAAGTCATTACTGAACCAGTTGCGCAGCGCAGTACGGTATGGATGTAGCGCTTCATTCTTTTCGTCACATGAAATTTGACTTTGAATTGACTCGAGCTAGTCAACTGATCCCTGCTATAAGCTCAATTGACACTAGCGTAGTTTTTGACATTTTAAAGCTCGAAATTTCAAAATTATGAAACATTCACCACATTATACGTATTGCATTTATTCTACCCGTCGCAAGTATTTAGACTCCTTAATATCTTAAGATAAAATTAGTGTAATGAGATACTTTAACACGAACAAAGATTTAGTGGAAGAGTGAACTATGCAGAATGTCTGAACAGTCAAGTCATCGGGACAAACACACAGATCGAATTTGATTTGAAAAAAAAACTAAAAAAAAACAAAGACGCTGTTTGGCTTCTAAACCTTATTACATCATGGATGAAATTCTACATATTAATCAGTTCGAAAGTCATCTTGAGTAAAACGTTCAAAGGCTCAGACGTATTAGATCACAGCTGACGTATACGATACGTGCGCTCAATGTTAAATTTGCCCCGTCGAAATTATACCGACCTAAATAATAAACATAAAAAGTACATTTCACATCCCCCAAAGAAGTACTACTATATAATGCTAACGTATTGTATCAATTTCCGATCCATTCATCTGACCGAATCATATAAAGTAGGCCAAAGCTTTGAACTCTTTGCCTACGTTGATATATTTCAGTATAACAAAAGTACAAAGGAGAGAAGCTTAGCTCATGTTTGTTACAATAAAAGCTAGCATCAATTTTACATCAAAACAGGATTGAAAAATGATGTTAGAAATTCTGAGCCTTGATACATAATTCATAGCGTATTATAGTAACATTGAATGGTTTTTGTGCCGTTCTACAATAAAATTGTAAAGGCAGTAGGAATTATTACTCACCGAACTTAAATCTGTAAAATATATAAAGATTAATCTTTGGCGTGAAATCATCTCCCTGCCCCTTACGGCACAGTATGATTGTAGTCCATACTGTATAGGTTGTGGCAACCGTTTTTACAGCCGGCCGCCTGCCACCTCAACCCTCCTCGAGAATTGATTGTAATTAAGTCTTGTTTTGTCAAATGACCGCGACGACTGTTATTAGTCGGGTGCATCCCTTGTCGTCAAGTTCGTCATTAGCTGATCGCAATTCATCTCTTCTGTGACAATAATCCCGGGGTAATTTCTATTCCTGTAGAACCAGCGCCATCTTCTGACATCCATCATCTCCAACCGATAAGAAATACTTATTCAAATGTGGAATGAAAATGAAATCAAATGAGGAATGTTAGTTATCACATCTTCTTCTTCTTCTTCCTTTCTATTTCGAATAAATAAAAAAGTTTTGTACGTTTACATTTTTATGTTGACGAAGATGCGTGCGAAGCAATAAAATTTTTTGGTTTCGTATTAAACGATGACAATGCTTTCTCGATAACGCGCTGTATATCATGTTTTTGCGAACGCGGTTTTCATTCAGCTACGGTTATAATGAATCTACTACAGCTATTGTAACAGACGCAATTAATCATTGTAAAATATTTCGCACTAATAAAATAAATTGTTTCAATTACTCAAGATGTCTCTTACATTTGTATAAAAGATTGATAATTAGTTTCGAGAGGATTTGATGCCCTTTAAAATTAATCTAAGCTCCTTTAAATTTTGAAAGAAAGATTGATCTATATATATCTCTCTCTATCTCTAAGTGCCTCTCCATTACTGGAGGTTGGCCGTCAGCTCAGCGAACTTATCCCTATCTTGTGCCAAGTGAACTAGATTTTCTACGCTGGCAATACTGGTCCACTCCCTGATGTTTGGCAACCACGTTTTCTTTCCAGCGCATCTCTTTCCTGCAATTTTACCCATTGGAGAAGCTCATATTTCTTGTGTCGCAAGACATGACCTAAGTAGGCGAGTTTTCGCTTTTTGATGGTTCGCAATAATTCGAAGTTCCTACCGACTCCCTGGAGTACCCGCACGTTGGAATCCTTTTGTGTCCAGCTAATGCACAGCATTCTACGGTAACACCACATTTCGAAGGCGTCAAGAAACTTCTGGGTATTAGCTTGCAGAGTCAAGGCTTCGCTACCGTACAACAAACACCACAGGCCAGACATAACATCCTTACTCTGAGCTTTATAGATAACTGGCAGCTACATAAAACTTTACCCATACTCTTCAAGATGGTTTGGGCAATTTCAATCCGGGTATTTTTTTTTGCTCGCTATCCCATTCTTCATTAACCCAACCACCACCGAGGTATTTGTAAATATAATCTAATAAAAAGCGACAACCAGAAATTTAGTTATGGATATTTTCATGTACAGCCTTGCCCTCGAGCTGCACTCGTGGACCCTGTCCAGCAAAGTCTGTAGGTCCTGTTTGGGGAAGACTATTAATACGGTGTCGCAGAATATTCACAATTTTCAAGAGGCAACTGTGTCAAGTAGAGTAGAGAAAAAGATGGATCCAAGTCTGCCACTACATGCCCTGTAGCTGTCAAAGATAACAATATTTATATGGGCGGTGTAGATACAGCTGATCATTTGAGAGCTGATCATTTACTGCATAGATCGCAAATCTCCGAAATGGTGGCACAGGTTGTTTTGGGGTCTTTGGATCGCGTTTGTCAATTCATTTGTCATTCATGGACTTGTAATGGAACAGACTACCCTAAAAGATTTTCGACGCTCTGTTAGTCAAGGCTTGATGGCAATGAAAGATGCTAGTCAGAAAAGAAAGACTTTTACTGATAATACTGCGAAAGGCGGACCTTCCAAAAGGCGCAAATCTGACTATTCCACTATAAAAGACGTACGCTTGGGTAATAGAGGCATCAATTGGCCTACGTTCGTAGAGAACAGAGGAAGGTGTGAGGTTTGTAGTTTGAAGAAGATTCAGTCGAAACCTCATAGCAAATGTCCACATTGCAACGTGTTTTTGTGTGTAAATGAAAAGAAAAATTGTTTTGTTGAATACCACGTGGTTAATCTGTAATTAAAAACCTATTAATTTAATTATTACTATATATTTAATTATTAATATTTGATCTCATAACTTTTGTTGTTTCTATCAAAGTTCCTAACATTGTGATAACACAAAGTTCCTGATGGTACTTTAAAGTCTAGGTCTTGGAAATAGTACTTCTAGGTATAATAAAAATCTAAAAAAAAATCTGTGTGTTTCCTTTTACCAACCTTATTATGATAATAAAGTTTAAAAGCGGCAATTCGTAAAAATACTAAATACTACCCCGGGGGGAAAGGGTTAATACACAGTCGTTTTAACACAAAACGAGAACCGTCAATGTAGTCCAAGTCAAATAAATACGATTTATTGAGAATAACTCAAAAACAACTAATCAGATCTTGATCAAATTTATATGGGAATACATGATAACAACCAACTTTCAATCAAAGAAAGATAATAAACAAAAGTACATAGTAATAAACACATCGCTTAGCCCGGCCGTCTACTGCGCGGCTTTTGAAATCACTTGCGCCAAGTTTTTACTTACTTTGTAGTTTAAACTTTTGATATCTTCTAAAATATTTGTCAGAATGATATAGTGCAAGGAACAATTATAATCTACATTAAATTCTCGTGATAACTAACACATTTAAAGGGATAAGGATTCATACCGAACACGAATAATCGCGTAGTAAGTATCGAGAGCGTTTTAATTAATGTTTCCTAAGAAAAAAATGGTTATTGTGAGACAACCATAGAAAATAGATATATGTCATCACGGACTTTTATTTAGCTTATCTAAGGAGCTACAATTATTTCATACATAATTTATTGTAAGTCCTATAGTTTTGCCTACGTAAGCCAAGAAAGTAAAACTCAGCTTTGTCATATTATGCATTATTAAGAATAACTCAAAAACTACCGGTCGGATCTTGACTAAAGAAAATGGGACCAAATGGCGAGCACCAGCTGTCGAACAAAAAAAAGAATCATCGAAATCGGATCATAAATCTCGGAGTAATCGATGTACATACATAAAAAAACCTATCGAATTGATAACCGGGAATTGATTTCGATTAAAGCAGCTATTTAGCAGCTCCCAAGGAAATTCATTCATAGGACGTGCTACTGCTACGTATTTATTAGGTACTCTACCTGAACTCAACTAAACTGACATCACAAAATAGTCTGAATAAGTGTTTTGTGAACACTACTCTCCTCTTAATTTATTAATCAATATTAATAATTCAAATATCATTTCTATACTTTGTCTCCCGCTATTGACTAAAAGACACTCCCAAAGAGCATATAAAATACACACTCCTATAAAAATAATAATGGACTACCAACCAATATCTAGTATATAAAAAATGTTATTTTTTATGGAAGAAGGTGGCAAACGAACAAGCGGAGCACCTGATGTTCAGTGAGGGCTATCCGTAGACATCCGCAATAAGCAAATATGTTGCAGATGCGTTGCCTACCTTTAATGGACAGGGGAGGGCATAGGCAGGAAAAAGGATAATTCCTTTTCACCGTTAAACATCTCCCCATCCAATCCTCTTCCCGTTCCCATTCTATCCTTATGAAGAAAAGGTGGGATGGGGAAGAGGACTGAAATTATGCCTCCGGCACCTGACTCATCAGGCGAAACGCAGAGTACTTCTACTTCACGCCTATTTTCTGTGATTTTAATAAGTACTTAAATCTTTTGGCATATCGGTTATATATTATTTCATATCACTTATTATTTTTTTTACATTGAATAAACTAGCGCTTGACCACAGTCAGAGTCAATTATTGCGGAGTCAATTGTAAAAGGAATTACAGACTCGCGTATTATGCTTTGTTTACTGTTTGCATCTCACGTTTTCTGGTTAAGCATTGGTGTAAGGGGAAAAGAGAAAGTAGATTACACTTCCCACCAATCATGTGATCAAATTAATCCTTCATATTTTTCTAATCTGTCAAATGTCAAAATAATATACTTATCGGAATGGAGATTTCTGTAGTGTATTAAGTGTCGTTTTAGCGTAATTATTTTTTTCTCATTTGTTTTAATACTTCGAATATTTGATTAAATGAGTTTTAGTGTTTAATGTTATAGTATTTGTGACACCAACACTATGGGATGTCTGACATGGATTAGAGGTATGACGTCCAACCTTGCGGATTTTTTAAAATAAATATAAATGTGGCTACAATGTGTCGATAAATCTTCAAATGAATTCTATTATCCACTCAAAAGTGTATAAATCTTTAAGTTGTTTATCAAAGTTACTGTAACTAAAAAAAACACTTTCTAGTTAAATTTTCTCTACCTCTTGTACATGTTGATAACATACTGTATAACACCGAAGAGATGTATTAGGAAATAACTATGGTACTAAATATATACATTCAACATTATTATGACTTATGGGGCTCCCTCAGAGTTTCACCACCACTGTGATAGTTGTCTATTTTTAGAAACTAATTGCATTCTGCATATACATTACAGTGCTTAATTAACTGTAAATTTTATACTATAGTACACTTTTTATTCTATCCTCAATAGTATTGTTCAAAAACAAATACATATTATGTAATAACAATATAATAGGGCTGTTTGATAAGTACCCGTTTATGGACAAACAGTTTGTAAGAATAAAATGCATAATAATTTTATTCTTCTTTAAATAAGGGTTGCTGGTACTTCAACACAGTGTCTAATATATCTAATAATTTGGCATAGTACTGTTAAGATTTTCCCTTTTTCTATGAAGTCAATCTATATAATGCCCTGTGAATCCTAAAAACCAGTTGCCATGATCTTGCCAGCCAATGTGACAGTTTTTGCTTTCTTTGGAGCAAGTTTGCCTGGTAAAAACCACTGCTTTGACTGTTCTTTCATTATGGGGTGTGGTGATGAACCCACATTTTGTCATGAAACAATGCAGAAACTCCTTTGGGTTATGTTTGAACATGGCCAAACACTGCTTCAAAGTATTTCTTGTTCCTCCATGAGTAATAGTGGCACCCATCTCACCAATACTTTCCTTATACCCAAATTTTCTTCCAATTTGTTTTGTAACCGCTCAATTGAAACATTTAAATCATAAACAATTTCTCAAAGTCTAATTCGGCGGTCAACTAAAACAATGTTTTCTTTACCTCTGTAGTCACCTAGTCAATGGGGTGGCATGGATGATTTTCATCAAAGACGGTTGTTTCTCCCGCTTAAATTTGACAATTTAAAGTTCACAATTTTTACTGAATCACTGTCAAATGAGAAAGAATGTTTTTTTCTACCTCTTAAAAATGGCTTAAAGGGTTGTATACATGTTTTTGGCCAGTGATATCAATACATTTAAAAAATGGCTACTTGTCAAAATTAAATTATTTAATACCAGTTATGGGCCAGGCCTGATTCAGTAAACATAAAAATATGTTCAAGTTGAAATAGTTATATTTGTGTTCTGTCTGTCTCACTAGAACTAAATAAAATTGTAGCTGTTCTAATTACTTCAAATTAACAGTACATAATGTAATAAAGCAATGTATTTTAATTGGTATGATATATAACATATCAAATGAAAATATAAATAGTTGCTTTTAATTTAGTATGAAGGCCTTGCCTTGTTGTCTAATCAATGATTTCATTATGTCTATTTATGTTTTTTTAGGTCTCAAAATACAACTTCCCTTTAAAGATAAAGAGTTAAACAAGATTGCAGCATTCTTCAATGTGCTCACATTCTTGTTGACATGTGCAGCTTTAGTGCAACCCAGTTGGTTCAGAATTAAAGGTTTGCACTGCACACAGAGCCTGTCACCAGCACAGTTCTTCACATTTGATGATGATGATGATGACAATGATCAGATAACAATACATCAGAATAAGGAATATGATCCAATCAATAGATCTGACTTCAATGGTGAGTAAATATTTTTATTAATTACAAATGAATTATTATTATTTTTTAATTATGTTGCACTGAAGGTGGCAGAATTAGGCCTTTATAAAATATAGTTTAGTGTGTTTAATTAGAATTTAAAACTATCTGAGGAGGTGTACTTCTGTGCACCTCATCAGGGCTTAAAGCTAATTTTTACAAAATTTTATTGTATATTTTATCTATATATGAGAAGTATGCATGAAAGGAATATGAGAAATAGCTTTGTAATGGAAAGTGTGGCTTAAAAGAGAATGTAGTGACGAAACAGAGAATGTGTGCTTTGGCGGTTTGGGCGTACTGAAAGGCAGATTTGGGTATGAATGAAAGAAGATTGGCAAGACAAATATATGTTGTGAAAGTGAGCGGGAGTGGGTAAGGTCACCATAGTTGAACTTCTACCAACCAGATTGATGATGTACTAAAGAAAGGCGGTAGTTAAGAGTAACCATAACCGATAAGCATGGATCAGTAGATTTATGAATGCAGAACAAGAAGAAGCACTAGGATTGGGCTCAGTGGGAATCCGTAATCTCTGCCTACATCATTGGTTTAAGGGTGCAAGTGCATATAAATTTTTGTCATCAAACTCTTCTGTATTTGTAAAATCAAAGTTAAGTTAAAAAATTAAGACGTAATGTTTTTTAAATTGTACTGTAAAAATGAATACACTTGTGTATTTTTTGAACATAGCCTTGAAATGCATTATGTCATTATTAAATCAGCAATTCTTTGTTGAATGCGAAAGCTATATGAGTAGGTAAAATGACATAATACGATATTTATGATGTCATGGTTTTAATTGATTACATACTTATGTTGTCATTATTATACCTATACAGCATTTTAAGTGTCAATAGTGTAATAGTTAGGGTTAGGTGTAATAGGGTGCGGAGTCCACATGGGTTAAAATAATGATTGACAATTATTTGTATTCTATCTAGTTTTCCTGTTTTTACTTTAGTTTACTATCACTTTACTACCCAATTTCAAGCGACCACAACCTATAGGTATGTACAACAAGAATTGCAGATGAGTTTCCTATCTTTAATAGACAGAGGATTTATCCCCAATTATCAGAAAAAATGTTGTTTCCTATCTATTTATCAAATCCCAAAATCCCCGGTCAAATCCTCCGCCCCTTTCCATCCGTTCCGTATTAGAAATTGATGAGAAGGGGAATAGAATAAAGAGGAGAGATAGTAAATAAAGAGAAGGAGAAAATGGGAAAATAGTGAGGATGAAAAGATTTTGTTTTTAAAGTTAAGTGATCACCACCGCCCATGAGTATCCGCAACACCAGAGAAGTGCAGATGCACTTCTCTGGTGTCTGCAAATCTATGCAGACAACCTTTAAAGAGTACTCTTTTATTTGTGGATCGTAAGTCGTATTGATTTAGAAATATCCACAGGTAGCCTCTGCCGCAATGCAATATGCAACAATTTACATAAATTCATTTTTTGTGTCTTATATTAACCTTGAACTGATTAGATCTAAATGTAAATGATCTTAATTTGGTGTTGAGGTGGGAGACTTGAGCATAGACGCAAAATAGCGTCTCAGTGTTTTAGTTCCTTTTTGGGAAGTGTGTGCAGGAATTACAAGAGTTGATTCCACCATCATTCTAACGTCCGACGTTTAGAAATACGGTGGATCTCCATTCTTTTGTCGTAGATATACCGTGAACGAAACGATTCGAATCTTTGTTCCTTACGCATACGGCAAAGGATTGTAACAAGTTGCCAGCGTCGTATTTCTATTCAATTACGAAATAGGTTCCTTGAAGAGAAGAATGAATAGGCTGTTATTAAACTAATGCGTATCATCTTTCGACCACATAACCATCGACCGTTTAACACAAGTTGGGATTGTGGTAGTATATTCATTATATAAAAAGCAATAAAATAATAAATAAAAAGCACCAATTTTTTTACACACGATTTCAATATCCGTTGTGTTACAGCTAGGTACTCCAAATCCAACCGCTTGGCTTCGAAGTCATTAATTTTAATGATTATATTTCAAGGTCTACCGCCGTGCACGACACCGGAGATAATAACGTTAATGAGGGTGTTAATATTACTATGCTTCATGGTGTTGTTGTGCTCATGTATCGGCGTGCTGATCAATCTAACCAGCCTCAACAGCAAAGCCATAAAAATGCTGCGGAGGAATGCCATACCGAGCATAATGTGCGTGTTTTGGGTTATCGCCATTGTTGGCGTGTGCTACTACACGACTGTTGTACTAGGCAACGTCAACAACAGCGACCCAAACACAATACAAGTCGACTACGAGTATGGATTCTACACAATAACCGGAGCAGGTATGTCGACCCTTTTATGTGTCTATATTAATATTGTTTCTTATTCAATACTTAGGTACATGTGCGCGGTTGGAAGTGACGCTTTAATTAAATGCTATTTCGTTTTGAACTACTAATATATCGTATTAATTAACTAGCTAATTGCAATTAAAATCCCGTTCCTCCCACAGTTTATGGTTAATTTTTTCCTGACTTATTATTAACACTTTATTATTGAGACTTATTCCCTTTCATTTATATAGTATGATAGGCAAAAATAACATCTTTAGAAGGACGCCATAGTTATAATTGGTTTTCAAAGCTGAAACTGCATCTTGTTTACGAAAGTGGAAACGTAGTTATAATATAAGTTTGACAGTGGTAGAGCCCGCAACGACAGCATTCGTTGCACAAATAGGCCGGCTCGACCGGTGAAGTACCACGACCTTACAGAAAACAGGCGTGAAGTAGAAGTATACTGCGTTTTGTCTGATGAGTGAGGTGCCAGAGTCCTAATTTCAGTCCTCTTCTTCCTTCCCACCGTTTCGTCATAAGGATGGGATGGGAACGGGAAGAGAATTGGACGGGGGTTAACGGGGGAAAGGAAATATCCGTATTCCTGTCTATGTCCTCCTCTGTCCTTTAAAGGTAGGCATCGCATCTGCAACACATGTGCTTGTGGCGGGTTGCGCTTGCTTTTTTGCGACCTTATTCCATAAAAAAATTTACATAAACTAGCTTTGGTCCCCTGACTAAAAATGAACTATGTACTAGCCCAGACTAAAAATCAGACTCCAGACAATTTTTGTTGGTTTCAAAATTGATTGATGTTTGACGACCTTTGCAAGTTATGATTTTGCGTTCACATAATTCGATGTATCTCCTTTACCAATAAATTACTCCATAAGATATCGATTTTAATGACTACTATTACTAAATCAAAGTCTAATCAATATCAGACATATCATCATCATAGATCATAGACAATAATCACTGTATTTTCCACGATATTTTTCGACCATCTTAAATTCTTAATCTCTTTTTATTCGTTTTTGATTTGTAGTCTTAAAATTTACAGGTGCTCTCGCCTTATTAGCGTCTGCGGCTAATTTATGGGGAGCTCCACTGTCTAATGATGAAGATCTGCAGAGGAGAAATTTAATGGAAGACTGGGACGGGTACGAAGCCCACAGCGTGGGACCCACGCCGGCGGTGCCTA